>NGKI01000009.1:1873340-1897277 GCA_002162615.1 Myriosclerotinia duriaeana
CCACTCCAGATTTTTAGCACTAGCTTGGGCCAACTACAAACTCTCACCCCGCAACCGCAACCACAATGCGCTTAAATATCGGTTACCGTAGTACTCTGTAACTACTAGGTATCATCGTTATTCATTATTCAATGTGTTTCATAATATAAACTGGGAGGGATGCTTGCCTTGCTTTACAACCCAACCTCAACTTCAAATTCATATGATATTATTGGGGATTATTTTATCAAAGTTGATATTCATGAACCTCGAAAATTCAAGTGTTTCATAACTATTTGTTGCTCAGATGAGAAGATACTTTGCATCAACATGCCCCCGATGTCGGGTCTCAACCGGATCTCTCTCCCTAACCCTCGACTTCTAAGAACTTATCACCCGTGTCTTCACATCTCATCGGTTAGAACCTATCGTGATGCACAATTTCGACGCTCAGATTATGATGGTCAAGGTTGGACTTCATCATATGAACCCGGTGCACCAACAAAGGGTCCCCTCTCCCAAGCTTCTAAACATGGGGTTCCAGCTCTCACTCCTTTGTCTCTGAAAAATCATTTGGATAAATTCGTCGTGGGACAAGATAGGGCCAAGAAAGTCACATGTGTGGCTATTTATAATCATTATCAACGAATTCGAGAGTTGAGAAGACATGAAGCTGAAGAGCAGGAGAGAAGGGATCAGTATAGTAGGAAACATTTGCATGAACGGGAACGTACTAGTCATCCCGCTGACAGTAATTACTGCTTTACATCTTAATATGGCATGTCCAAATTCTAACAGTATCTCAGATGAATATGTCGGTCACGCCATCCAAACTGCCGATCTAAATGCTCCATATCATGAACGAGAGTATGAAGAAGAACCCGAGCTAGGCTCTCGGCCACTAGAAGACCCCTCTCAAAACCGTACCATCATTGAGAAATCAAACCTCATGTTACTTGGACCATCCGGTGTAGGGAAGACCTACATATTACAGACTCTCGCCCGGGTTCTCGAAGTTCCCTTTGCAACTGTAGACTGTTCTTCCCTAACCCAAGCTGGCTATATTGGCACCGATATTGAATCATCCATCGAACGTCTATTACTCGCCTCCTCCAACTCCGTCCAGAAATGTGAAACTGGAATAATCTTCTTTGACGAAATCGATAAGCTTGCCAAACCGGCCGTTATGACCCATGGCCGTGATGTATCGGGTGAAGGGGTCCAACAAGGTCTTCTCAAGATGATCGAAGGGACCACTGTTACCGTAAACGCTAAAGCCGATAAGAATGCTTCTAATTCAAGTCGAGGGATGGATCGAGGAGGAAGGGATACAAATCCTCCTGCTAGGAACGAACAATATACAATTGACACCTCTAACATCCTGTTTGTATTCGCCGGTGCATTTATCGGACTTGAGAAAATAATTTCACAACGTCTATCAACTGGATCATCAATCGGATTCAATTCATCTCTCTCCTCCTCGTCTTCCTCATTCTTTTCCTCAAATACAGCAAAAGAAAATGGAAAAGACATCCTGACTCACACCACTCCCGCCGACCTCCAAACCTATGGTCTCATCCCCGAACTCCTCGGCCGTATCCCAATAACTACCTCTCTCTCTCCTCTCAGCCTACCTCAATTAGTATCTATCCTCACCGAACCCCGCAATTCGCTCGTGAAACAATATACCGCGCTTTTTGAAACCTACGGCTCCCATGGCATTATTCTCCGATTTACCAAATTAGCTTTAGAAGCCATAGCTTCTCGTGCTCTCTATGGTTCTTCCTCTGCTCCTCCTTCTTCTTCCGCCTCTTCAAGTTCAAAAAGCGGGAATAATGGAAAGGGAGCAAAAGAGGGAACGGGCATTGGTGCAAGAGGTCTACGATCGATTATGGAAAATGTTCTGCAAGAGATTATGTTCATTGGTCCCTCATCACCTAATATTCGCTATGTACTTGTGGATGAGGCATTTGTTAATGGTCTCGATACAGGAGGTAGTAGAGATGCGACGAATGGCGAAACACGTCTCCCTCGTTGTTTCCACCGCAACGAACGAAATGTTTATGAAGAAGCTTTGGAGCGTGAAGAAGAGGTGTGGAAACAGAGGAATGGGATAGAGCAGGCTAAGGAAAGGAAAGATCGCGGCGGTGATAAATCCATGGATAGTTTTCAGGAATATAGGGTGGTGGTTGAGAGTGGCATGTGAAATGAAGTGAAATTTACGAGCTTGCAAGTGAGTTAGTGAAGTGATGCGATGGGAAGGGGAGGATGAGTTGACGAAATCTTTGCATTTATAATACTGGTCGTTTGGTAATCTTCACCTCGATTTTGGGGTATGCGGCATTTGGCTTTGGATTCTGCTTTAGCTGGCGTAAGGATTGCGTTTGACATAAGCAGGCAATAAAGGAGGTAGTCTTGTAGATAGGCAGATATGATAATCATGAAATGGCATTTTGAATACCCGACTCTTTTCGTGCATGTAGGATGAAGGGGGGAGATCACAGCCTCCCTTCACATCCCCCCTTTGCATTAAACTTAACCTAGAAATCCATCTCGGGAACTAAACTGAACTGAACTCGGATTTTTCTAACAACACAGGAAAATGAAGTGAAGCCATCACGAACTGTTGTACAAATGCTGCATTGTTTTAAGATTCGATCTTTCATCCTGTTCGCTCATTCATCTCATCACTTACCACTCGTCTCCATTTCCTCTTCCATCCACCCTCAGATTCTATGCACAAAACTTTCATTCCCATCCCTCAATTTCCTCTGCAAGATATCCCTCCCTCCCCTTCATCAAGGTTCCACCCATTCATTTTCTATCCCCATCTCCCAAGGCTCCCATTCATCCAACAAAAGAAAAATAAAGTTTGTATGCAGGCAGTTTTGAATAACAAGAATTCGTTCCCAGTGGAGAATGAAACAATGTATGTATTCTTTTCTTTCCTGGCGCTATGTATAGGTAAAGGGAAGATTTACTTCTTCTTTGGGGCGGATTGGACTTGGCCAGGGCCAGAGTATCCTTCGGAAGAGATACCGCTGATTGGTTCGGATTTTTGAGACTGTAGGTGGGTGGGGTAGTTAGTTTTGTATTCTAATATCTACTTTCGAGTCTGCCTCTCGAGATGATGGTGGATCATTTTGAGATGAAGTAATAGTGTAAAGCAACATAAACATACCTTCAAGTACTCGTTAGTAGCCTCCTCCCACTCCTTATTCATGGTAGATGGGCTGCCCCTGGCGAATTGTCTAATGAAAAGGAAGAGAACGAGGGAAATTCCAACTCCACCCAATGTGTACGCGGCGACCTTCCATCCTTCTCCTGGGGGAGTTTGAGCTCGTGGTCCGTGGGCACCAAACGCAATGTAGTAAGCTATTTGTGAATATCCGTTAGCCTTTTTATCTCTCCCATATCTCCATCTCCATCTCCAATTCTACCCCATTGCCTTGTACCCCGCAACCTCCCACTTCTTCCCACTGATAGCTAGGCACTCCCCATCTTAACCTCTCTGCACGAATACCAAGCTCCCCCCAAAAACTTTGCAGATATACATATACATATATATCCCCCATAACCCCAAGTAAAAAATATCTCAACATACCGGCCTTCTTCTCTTGCAAAGTCAACTCGGTCCAATTAATCTTCATTCGATCCCTCAGGCTCATCCAAAGCTCAGCCTGTTCCTGCGGTGGCATACCCTCCCACCTCTTCTCAATATCGGCCAAAGTTGGGTTACTGATCGCATGGGCAGAGGCATTTCGAATTTGATTTCGGACAACATTCCCACCTGCGCGGACGCTGGCGGCGCGAACAATTGATATGCGGAGCATAATTGCTGAATGTATCTTTTTTGGGGGGGAGAAGATATGCGAGAGGATGTACGGCTGCGTGTTTGAGATGTAGATTGGAGGTGGTAGAGCAGGGTGAGAGGTGCAATGGGTGGTGTCGGATGGAGAATCGGACAACTGGAGGACGGAATTTTGTTAAGCGAGGTAGAGGTCCACTTTTGGGAATCACGTGGAGAGTTTATATCTTCAATTTTGGTAGATTTACAGAGAGTGAAAGTTGAATAAGTTTTATATTCTTTTTTGAAATGTCCTATAGATTCCTGAGATGCAGTTGGAGCTCTTTCGATGTTGTTGCATCTTTATCTGGTTGAATATGAAGTTGTTTGGTTTTGACGAATCAACGTCATCCGGTTGGCCATGAAGAAAAAATTTGTATGTTTATAAATTATCAAGTCTCGATTGGACAATGAAGTTTTTGTGATACAATATTTGATATTGGGAAGTTGACATGAGAAGGCTGTTCTTCGAAAATTGGCCTTGGAGAATTGGATACGTTTCCTGTAGGTATTCAATTTATTATATAGAGGGTAGATAATATATGATTTTGTTGTTACAATGTTGGAAAAACGGAAAAAAGTAAATAAATTACCGGTGGGATGGATCCGGTTGAAGATTGCATCATTTATATGCAGGTTGTATACCTAGGGAGGGAGGTAGGATTTTGACAATCCCACCTGCCCCCGTCATCTTTGAGCTCGATAAATCATTTATATGTTTGATATTACCTAGGTATCTCCAAAAGTTGCTTGCTTGTGCAATGTGGATTGAAATTGATGCTTTCAGACGGGGACGAGTTCTTCGATTGTGGGGGGTTGTGCTTGCTAGCCCGAGAAATGTCCTCGATGATTGACCTGAAGGTTGGGGTGAAAAGGTCTAGTGGCCAGCAATCTTGTCCCTCAGCGAATGAGATGGACGGCTATAGACCCGAGTGTTTACTTTGACGGAAGGAAATTCAAAGTTCATATGATTTGAATTCAGCACAAACCGCAAGAATGTCAACAATAATGGCTTCGAATAGGTGAAAGTTGAAAGTAGCAAAACTTGACTATCCATAGAGACTCGACTCACTCGAGAGATTGGCGAGATGGGCTCCTTTCGATATTAGCAGTTATCAGGTCCGAAGCTGGGATGCAACCCCACGATCCTAGTTTATACTTATCTTTCTCATACCTACTTCGTTCCTGGGGATACATACAAAGCTTGAACATTGAATCCATAATACTCTGTATAATGTTATGAGGCGGGGTATGTACGTACCTACGGAGTAGGTAGCTAGGTCAGGTTGGTTAGCATAGCCGTCCACGGGTGCATAAGATATGTACATTCTCATGATCCGCCATCAATGCCCATCATTCCCCCAAATATACTCTACCTGAGCAAACACATCATCCAGGCCTTTCAAATCTACCTACCAACATAAGCTTTCACAATCTGGTCAAAATAACTTACGTGGGGGCGTTATCAAAAGGAAGAAAAAAAGAAAGTCCGAAAATGAGGCCGTCAGACGGATTCAAAGCACCTGGGCATAGCTAGGTACCTAGTAGTAGGTACTCACTCAGTAAACTCAGTTACGAGATGAGATGAGATGAGATGAGATGAGAATGATTACGCCAAAACAGCTTCTTAGTTTTCTAAAAGATTTGACTCCCACTCAATTTTTATCATGCAATAAGAAAATCTCAAGCAGCACGTGTATTAAGTGAGTGGAGTGATTTATTGTGGCCAATATTGGCTGACACAACAAGGTATGATAGCTTGCTTGGGACTTAAAGACCAAGAAACCTCTGAATGATATGATATGATTTCTGGATGTGAGGAGATATGGACTTCATGTATCTTTATACAAGAATACCATGAGAGAGAAAGATTCTTCCATTCGCCTCGGATCGCGATAATGCGGATAAATGTTGTCTACACTGCAGGTGTACTGTACAATGTACGTAGCCGGAATTATCGTGATTTGAGAAGGTTTCCACCGATAGGTTCCGTAGAAGGGGGTCAAGCGAATAGCTTTCGGACAGTGATGGAGATGAATCTGATGATGTTGTAGATACTAGATACTGCATATAGCTGACGACGACGACGTTAGAGAGTGATATTCAGTACTGTCCGTACCAGTTCATAGGCTTGCTAGGTAGGTAAGCTCTGAAGTACACAGCCAAGAAGGGGATTTGACTGTCTAAAATTTGATACCAACCATACACTATGAAAGGGCACGAACACTACGCGGCTACGCTACCCCCGGACGTATAAAACAAAAAGAGTGAAACTGGCTGGTATGTATCTCATCGTCAAACAAAACCAAGAATTTCAAGTAATTAGGTATTATTGGCATCTAAAATCAGCTCATCCCTTCAACGGTGACCTCTTTAAACTTGGCAGTTACAGCCCAGGCTTGACTGCTCGACTCTCGACTCTCGACTCTCGAGGGGGACCTAAGAGTAAACTCTGAGAGTAACAGAGTAACACAACGTGGCACGGTCCACACATCCCATCTTAATTTAACGCTAAAGGAGGGGCGCTACCGTAAAACTGTAAAATTGATTCAACAACGACCCCACCAATTTCTATCTTCCCCCCTCCGTTTCTTCCTTTCCTACCTACTACATAAACAACACTTTCTCCCCTTTACAAAATCATTTCAAGAATCATCAAAAATCTTACAAGTAAGTACTTTCATGTCTATGCCAGACTTCAACTCCTTCATATCATCATCTATAGCTTCAACGGCTGTACCCGAAGCTATCTTTTAACCTTCCCGAAGCTATCTTCTCAACCAACCAACCAACAAACAAACAAACACACCATCGAAAGGCTTTTCTCTCATTTTCTAACATCATCTAGAATGGCTCCTACTAAAGTTGGTATCAACGGTTTCGGACGTATCGGACGTATCGTCTTCAGAAATGCTATCGAGCATGATGACATTGACATCGTCGCTGTCAACGATCCTTTCATCGAGACTGAATATGCCGTAAGTTGCCGTTACCGGACCTCCCGCACCTCCCGTAAATCACAGGGACCCGAGCTAACTCTTATTGTTTACAGGCATACATGTTGAAGTATGACTCCACCCACGGCCAATTCAAGGGTGATATCAAGGTCCTCTCCGACGGATTGGAGGTCAACGGCAAGAAGGTCAAGTTCTACACTGAGAGAGACCCTGCCAACATCCCTTGGGCTGAGTCTGAGGCATACTACGTTGTCGAGTCCACCGGTGTTTTCACTACCACCGAGAAGGCTAAGGCACATTTGAAGGGTGGTGCCAAGAAGGTTGTCATCTCTGCTCCTTCTGCCGATGCCCCAATGTACGTTATGGGTGTCAACAACGAGACCTACAAGGGTGATGTTGATGTTATCTCCAACGCTTCTTGCACAACCAACTGCTTGGCTCCTCTCGCCAAGGTCATTAACGATGAGTTCACCATCATTGAGGGTTTGATGACCACCATCCACTCCTACACTGCCACCCAAAAGACCGTTGATGGTCCATCCGGAAAGGATTGGCGTGGAGGACGTACCGCTGCTCAAAACATCATCCCATCGAGCACTGGTGCTGCCAAGGCCGTCGGAAAGGTCATCCCAGAGCTTAACGGAAAGCTCACCGGAATGTCCATGCGTGTCCCAACTGCCAACGTTTCAGTTGTTGATTTGACTTGCCGCATTGAGAAGGGTGCTACTTATGATGAGATCAAGGCCGTCATCAAGAAGGCTGCTGAGGGTCCTCTCAAGGGTACGTGTTTTCATCAATCTTTATATTGTTATAATATACTAATGGTGAAATATAGGCATATTGGGTTACACTGAGGATGACATTGTCTCCACTGACATGAACGGTGACAACCGCTCCTCCATCTTCGATGCTAAGGCTGGTATCTCCCTCAACAACAACTTCGTCAAGTTGGTTTCCTGGTACGACAACGAGTGGGGTTACTCTCGTCGTGTCCTTGATCTCCTCCACTATATCTCCAAGATTGATAACAAGCAGTAGGAGGTTTCTGCTCAGTCTTTAGGAAGTAATCAAAACTCTGACCACTGTCAGAGAATTCTTGAAGGGCAAGCTCTGATATTCAATTCGGATGCAAAAATTTCATTAAAATGAATAGTTATTACCGAGTAACGATGAATGCCTTATGATAGCTTAGGAATGGAAACGAAATCAAGAACAATATACCGTCCATCATGTGAAGTGCTCTGAATATCATGCGCTGACATTGGTTTTACAAACGCAACCATAATTTTCACCCATTTATGTCCCTCCCCTCACCCCAAATTTCCCTTTCCTCCTCAACCCAAAGACACAAAGTACAAAGATAATAGCATACTAGTATGATCCATACTGCTCCTGAACGTAGTACTTTTTGTCTTTGTCTTTGTTGTAGTTGAAATTGAAGTTGATGATTTGCAATATTCTTCAAAAGAGCCTGAGATTTGGAATGCATTGAATCTTTGGATGAGGAGTTTTCTAGTGGGTGTTGGAGTAGAACTTTTAAGAAACCCGTCCAAGGGCCTGTTTGATAGGTAGCTACAGTACTAGCGATGTTATACTAGCCGTTTTCGAAAATCACACCAAAAATCAACAAAACTTACAATAATCACTTGTAAATATATTACTTATATATATAATTTTTTTAATAATTATATTTAGTTTTGATTAAAATTTAATAAAAATAAAGTAAATTATTTTTTAGATTTTTTTGATTATAAAATTTAGATCTAAAATTAGAATAATTCAAAATCCATAAAAATATGCGATTTTACTAGTAAAATAAACGAAAATCAAGAACTTTTTAAAATAAGTTTTTAAACAATATAAATAATTATATTATAATAGTTTAAAATTAATAAAAATTAGAAAAATATATTTATTAATATATAATTAATATATATATTAACTTTCAATTAATTATAATAATGTTAAGTCTAGTTTTTATACAATTGAAAACATAATAAAATGGCTATTTTAGGTGTGTTTTCAACAAATGGCTAGTATAACATCGCAGGTACTGTATATGAATATTAATATTTATAGTATTTGAAAGATAATATTTATAATATTTATAACTTTCTATTTAGTATATAATATTCAAATACTACTAGTAAACTTATAAAACATTCTTATTTAAAATTTTAATATATTAAATACTACAAAATAGAACTATTTAATTTTTAATATATAATCTTATTAAATTATTTATTAGGTACTTGGTGTCAGGGAGCGTGCACGTGACCTAGGAGCTAGGTTAGTACGTATAGTATAAATACAGCTTTCCTTTAGTAGCTAGCTCTTGATTCCTTATAGTTTAGAACCTCAATCGAAATACCATTTGATCCCTGAGTTTCTACCCCTGCACTCCGTGACACTTGGTATATCATCTTTTATAACCTTCTATAGGTATAAAATACTATTACTAGTATTTATTCGGCTCCTGAGCAGGCGCTAAGTTGTTGCCTATAATTGCGGGCCACAACTCTTTGCATCATCCCGAGGTCGACTCTCAAACAATTACATACAACTTTGTAATTTATCCACACCCTTGCGAACACAACAATATTGATCGCTCATACTTAATAAATTTCCATTCCATTTACAAACCGACTACCTGCCAATCATTTAGGATAATTATCGGATCTTAAGAGCTGAGAATTATTGCCTCTTTCGGAATACCACTGTGATTCCATTCATTCTGGTCTCGGTAAGTTTACATACTTCACTTTGATGCTTATTTGGCAGTTGTCCATCACAGGTCATTAGTAGGAATTTTGTATGATTCAAATAGATCCAGAAGTGGTTTACAGAGACACAAATATCTTGTCAGACGGTTCAGTACAAACCATGGAATTGATGTCTCTACGTCCCTCATGCTTTTAGCCACATGACATTCTAGTCTTTACTATTGATTCATCCTCTTCCGAAGCCCTCCTGCGAGCAAATCATTGTGGTCATCAAGGCAGAGTACTGTTAAAGTTGTAAGATCGATTCGAGATAAACATAAGGTTCACTCAATTGGTAATGCATTCTATATCCAAGACGCTCTTACCGTGTTGGAATGGCCTCAGCCATGATGATCCAGCATGACTTTCCTTCGATTGTATTGCTTGATTATGTCATACTTTGAAGTCTAACCTCTCTATCATTTTCTTTCTGCATGCATATTAAATAAATCGATGTTCTGACAACTTATAGTTTCTTGGCCTCTACCAAACGGAGCATCTGTTTTCACACTATCACCAAAGGCCACAATCTTTCATTCCGACTGAATTTTCGGGCGGGCATCAAGATTTATCTCAAGGGCTCCCAATTTAATTCGAGATCATAGCATTTTGGTCACTTTTATATCCTACCACATTTTAATCCATTCATTCTCGATCCCTACCGAACATCGGTTCTGGTGACGTGTTGTTCGGTCAAGCCATGGATACATTGGGACCTCCATTACCACTTGGTGGTAATGAATTGGATATGCAGCTACATGAAAATGGCCATGCAGCATCTATTAATGGAATGTTGTCAAACGGCAGTGGTTTTGTTGATCCCAGAGTCCTAACCTCCACGGAAGACCTGCATGTTACCCATGATGATCATGACTCTGGGGATGAAATGGACTCGGCGTCATCGGAGGAGACAAAGATTATAGCTGTTCCGCGCCGAGCGAATCTACCCACAGGATGTTGTTACGATGATCGAATGAAACTTCACGCTAGCGGAGACTTCTCAAACAACACGCCGCACCCAGAAGACCCTCGTCGGATTGAAGCGATAATGAGAACATTTAGAGAGGCTGGCATAATATATAATGGTCATATCGACGTCCTTCGATCGATTCTCAAAGAATCTCCTCAAAAATATATGTGGCGTATCGCGGCAAGAGCAGCTAGGAAAGATGAAATTTGTACAATGCATAGCTCAATGCATTACAATTGGGTTGCGACCTTGGCACGGAAAACTCCTGAAGAATTACGCGAGCTAAATGACATGATGGATGAAGGTCGGAAGTCCTTGTACGTTGGACTTTGTACTCTCGAAGCTGCCTTGATCTCCGTCGGCGGTGCAATTGAAACTTGCAAACATGTTGTTGAGGGGAATGTAAAAAATGCCATTGCCGTTATCCGACCACCTGGACATCATGCCGAATCGAACGAGGCGCTAGGGTTTTGTGTTTTTAATAATGTACCTATCGCTGCTAAGATTTGTATGTTGGATTATCCTGAAACATGCAAGAAGGTCTTGATTTTGGATTGGGATATTCATCACGGGAATGGCACCCAAAACATGTTCTACAGCGATCCAAACGTCTTATACATATCGCTTCATGTGTATGACGATGGAAAATTTTATCCAGGTCAACCCGAAGATGACAGTCTCCCCGATGGTGGTAACGATAAGGTTGGTAACGGACCTGGCCTCGGCAAAAATGTCAACATCGGATGGCCCTGTCAAGGTATGGGAGATGGTGATTATATGGCAGCTTTCCAGAAAATTGTCATGCCCATCGCCCAAGAATTCGATCCGGATCTTGTCATAGTATCAGCAGGATTTGACGCTGCATCGGGTGACGAACTCGGAGGATGTTTTGTAACACCAGGCTGCTACTCTCAGATGACATATATGCTCATGTCTTTGGCTGGTGGGAAAGTAGCTGTTTGTCTTGAAGGTGGCTACAATCTATCAGCTATTTCACGTTCTGCTCTTGCAGTAGTCAAAACCTTGATGGGGGAGTCACCAGAAAGACTGCAAGCCCCACCAATGAGTAGAGCCGCTGCCGATGTCTTTGAGGAAGTCAAGCTTCATCAATCCCCGTATTGGGAGTGTATGAGGTCCGGAATGGTTGATTATAAGGAAGCACAATCCAAAGGAGCTACTCGTGTAGATGCTGTTGTTCGACATTACCAGAAGGATATGTTAAGTAAAAATCATCAGATGGTTTCCCTGTATGTTCAACGACATCAACTCTCAAAGGCTTTTGATAATCAGGTTATGGTCACTCCATTGATTAAGTCTGCGAAAAAGATACTGATAATCGTTCACGACCCGTAAGTTTCACCTTCATCTTTTGCGATATATGCTAATTGTTGTTCAGCGCGGACGTACTGGCTTCTCCTGACCCAATCACATATCATGTCGCGTCGCATAACGCATATGTTGTAAGTTCATATATTCGTGCTCAGATAAGACCTGACCAGCTAATTTATCTAGGTTGATCCAATCCCTGAGTACATTGACTGGGCTATCGCAAATGAAATAGGAGTGATGGATGTGAACATCCCGCTAAATTTCGACACCGTTCCCTCGATCACTGGTAGGTATCCTCCTCGCCCAACTGCTTCCGAACTCGAACGTCAGATGAAAGATCTCGTTATTTATATCTGGGATAATTTTCTCTCACTTTATGAGACGGATAATATCATGCTTATGGGTGTTGGTGATTCTTACCTGGGCATCAAACAGTTACTCACTTCCAGATATTGTCGTTCTCGCGTCGCAGGCGTGCTTGCTTTTGTAACCGGTAGTCTTCGGCCTGTTAAGAGCGAAACGGATCCAACTCTGAGCAGTTGGTACAAATCAAATAGTGAAATTTACGTCGCTGGCAATCACGCTTGTTGGACTGATGATGACAACAATAGGAAGGTTAGGAAACAACGATTTGGGAAAGTAATACGAAGTGAAGAGACGAGCTTGATCAAAATGTTGCGAACACATCAGCCAAGTGCAAAGGAGTGGATGCAAGAGAAGTTTGATGAGAAAGCGAAGGAGGATTATGTCATGACAATGGGGGACGAGATTTCCGTGCCTGGAATTGATTTGGGTGAGAGGTCGATGATGATGGATGTTTGATGGATGGGATTTGTTTCACTATAGGATATTGGCACTCGCTGGTTCGGAGGGGATTACAGCTTTTAAATATTGGAGTTGTGATGAAAAGGTATATGAGTGGATATGAGCAAGTGAAATGACAAGGCAGAAAGAGCAGAGCCGTCAACAAGTTTGGTCAAAGGGTTGGGTGGAGCACATTATTTATAAAGATTAGATCCTGCATGCCATACTATTTTCAGGGCATTGTATCATTTTGGGGAGTTTTAGCTACCTAGGTAGGCTATTATGGTCAAAATACAGGACAGTAATTCAAATTATTCGTATTCAGTCCTTTCTCGGGGCATTTTCTGGCCTATCTAAAATGCCGAATCCCGATATACTTCTGGGCGAGGATGTTTTGAGATAGGAAATGATCAACTGCTTTAATTGATCCATTGACTACGTCTGCGCCTCTATGAATGCACATTTCGATTTCTAGTTTTCCGTCTGCAGATGTGATAAATTCATACGAAAACAGGTTGATGATATGGAACACTTGCACTAAAGGTACTTCTATTCGGGTCATATATATAAGATTAAAAATGTGGCACCCTGTGTTAGTTTGGGATCAGAAGAATGGGTATTATTCGAAAGTCTTCTTTACGATATCTGTCACATGAAGGTGTCCCCAGTAATGATCTTCATTTTAATACCCGTATTACTAAGCAAGATGTCATTATCATTGATAGACATCAGCGTCATTTCTTAACCAATGTCTCTTTCTCTCCCTTCGACCATACTCATGATGATTTATCAGTCACCTCCCAGTCGCGTCAGACTGTCATTTACAAACGGCGGAAGCTCGATAGATGTTGTCTGCATTTCCTATAGCCCCAATGGCGGGGTGTTCCAAAGCTAGGTTCGCATAAACTTGTTACTGTTTGGTGGTTGTTTATATACATCCATCATTGCGGCCCGCGCTCCCCAAAAGCGTATCTCATTTCGATCAATAAATAAAGAACTTTCGAGTCTGGTGATAGAGTACGAGAAGGAGAGCTGCAGCAATTGAAAGTCAACAGCGATTGACAGACGGCCCCTGACGCGGAACTGCGAAAGTGTTTTATTATATCAGAGGGGTAAAGAAAGGTGAGTCAAACGATCCCAATTACTGTCTCTATATAGGTACTGATAATCTGCAAAAGAACCTTAGGAAACCTTTCCACAATTCCAACAGAAAGAACCAAACATCCAAAATAATTACCTTCAATATGTCTATCGCCAATCTTTCGACCGAGTTACTTCAAAAGATATACGAATACTCCGACCTCATTGACATCCTCCACCTATCCCAGACTTCCAAAAAGAATTACAATGCGCTGCGCGGTCGATATGAACCCATCTTGAGACAAGCTTTGGATGATGCATACGGTCCAATTCCTTCTTTGGCGAAATTGGTCATAAGCGATGATTCGAAGAATATCCGTAGCGTTATCTCCACAGGAGTACGTCAAAATCTTACCCTCGATCGTATCTTGAAAGTTTCAGATGTGCCTTATATATCAACCATGCTACTTCGTAAGATGGTAAAGCTTGGTAGAGTTGCTTCTAGATGGGTAGAGATCTTTCCACAATTTAGATGGCGTCTCGATTACCAAAACAGGAGGTTCCTTCGACCCCATGAGCAACAGCGTTTACGCCAGGCTATCTATAATTATTGGACTTACTGCAATCTATTTCATGACGAGATATACACCAATTATGAGCCCTATCCTCCACCCAACCACTCCGAACATTCATGGATCACGGTTCCTTCACCCGAGAACTCTCATGATCCTCGCCTACGTCTGATACAATCATATACCACAATTGAGATTGTGCAGCTTAATGAGTTTCTACAACATCTGGTCAAGCTTATTGAAATAGACCTCTATCCTTCGGATTCGACCATTCAAGCTCAGCACCACTTTACATCTCAAGCGGTTGAGAAAATCGCTTGGGGTGATGGTGATCAGTATCGATCTCTGGTTAAAGATCTTCTCAAATATGATCCTTTAGATCTCGTCTATCTCTACGACCAAACTTCTACCAAACTGGAAAGGGCGGAATACATGTTTGCCCAGGGCCTTGGTTTTAGCAGCACTCCGGCAACTTTAGATCAAGCCATAACCTGTGTTAATTATAGAAGACGATACCATGGGCTTCGCTCAGACGATCCCATATATCAACACGCACATTTGACACATAATTTTCACCATGTGAGATATCAATCCCCCGATTCATGTATACAAGGTGAAAACGTTAAGTTTGGCATAGTTGATCATCCTGATGAGGAAAGCTATTCTGTGGATCACCCATTTAACCTTGATGGGAAAATTGTTCTTTGGGGTGGAATACATATATAAATAGGAGTTTCGGGCGAATTAGCATTAGCTTTGTTTCCCCCGTATCAACTTTTCCAATATTGAATTACACGGCACTTCCTAATCATCATTTGAGATTCAAAACTGTGTTTGTGTTTACCGGTATGTATCGGACCTTTTTGACCAACGAATAAGTAAGTTCAGTTCAATGATGTTTCATTGCAAGACTCAAGATACAAAACACCAAATGCCCAACGCAGATCAACCTCCTTATCAAACATCGAGTAACCGAAACAGATTTGTCATACCGGGATCATCCAGAAACTACTGCACGTGAACTAGTTCTTGTTCAACTCGGACTCAACACTCCGATTGGGTTTGGCTGATGATTTTGATCTACGCTAGAAATTAATAGCGGTTCTAGAACGCTTTGTTAGTGGTTTCCAAGTTTCCAAATTCTCACGACCACAGCCACACGAGCACTTCCCTCATCAATATTTTTAAGACGGGTGGAAGATTTTGGTATGTCGTTGTTGTCATCGAGGTCCATCATTACTCCCATTTCAACCATCTCAAATTTCCGGGAGGCTGAGTGTTGAATATTAAAGAGCATTGTGGGACGACGTCACTGACGCCTCAATTTGATTCAATATTGCGGATTCATCTATCTTTCACATTATTTTTGGTTGTTAGCTTCGCTTGTTTCTGGATATTCATACCATCTGATGCTCTCGACGAAATCCTAGTTCGGAAGAATTTAGTTTGTCGTGCGTGGCTTCGATACTTTTTTGACTTGAGGAAGTGTATTTGAAAATCAACATGGATAAACCAGTTTCAACACGCGAAGGGGGTACAAAGAAGCCCAGACGGAAAATTGTCGATTGGATATCAGAACCACGAACAGTTGAATTAACCCCTTTTCAGCAATTCACTGTTAACGTAGATTGGGAGAAAAGTCCTTTGGGACCGATGAGTGGTTGGTCAAAGCAGCTTCGCTCCATGGTACTTTTATGTTTTGCAGATCCAAAACCGGTGAGTCTTCCACTTGTGGAAATCAAGAACTTAATAGCTGACGATGTGTAAAGGCTGTTGTCTTGTGGGGGGATCGCAATGCAATCGTCTACAATGAACCATATACTCAGCTCATTGGCCGTAAACACCCTGCATTGCAAGGTCAGGATCCAAGCGTTGAGTTTGCTGAGATTTGGGATTATTTCGCCGCACTCTTAGAAAGGCAAAAGGAGACAGGCGAGGGAGTTATTCACGAAGATGACCTCCTTTTACTTCACCGTCATGGTTTCGAAGAGGAAACTTACATGACTTATAAATACATACCAATCGTTTGTGATGAAGGATATGTCATAGCCATTCATGCAACAGTTGATGAAACTACACGTCAAGTTCTCGGGGAAAGACGGATGTTCATTATTCGTGCTCTTGGAGAACAATTATCTAAAGCCAAAACCCTTCGTGATCTTTGGGATCATTTGATTCAAGGTCTTGAGTTTGCCGAGAAGGATGCGCCTCTTTGTTGGTTATACTCAGTTTCCGAATCATCCGAAGCATCAAATCCACTTCCGTCAACAACAACACCTTCACCATCTGTACCTTGCATTCTCGAAGGATCTGTTGGTATACCTAAAGGTCATTCAATTGCACCCTCAAATTTTGATATAGCATATGATCAAAACTGGTTAACCACGCCATTCAACAGAGCTATGAAAGAAATGGAAAATATCTTAGTGCCGCTCGATTCCAATGTCAAACAAAAGTTGAGTGGAATAGAATGTCGAGGTTTTGGCGAACCAACTCATGTAGTTGTGTGTCCACTAATGGATTCTGAAACACAAAGTGTTCTGGCTTTTCTTGTTCTGGCATTAAACCCCCGAAGACCATATGATAAATCTTATCAAGAGTGGATACAAATTCTGTCACAGCAGGTCACAACTCCTCAGGCTTCTGCTATTATCCTTCGTCATGAAGTTGAGAGACGCTTGGCACTTGCCAAACAGGAAGCATTAGATCGGGCAATACTATCACAACAACTGTCTGAGAGTGAACAGAATTTTGCACGCTTTGCAACCCGAACCCCTGTTGGGCTTGCAATCTTAACCGTAGAGGGAACTGCCCTGTTAGCAAATGATCTTTGGAGATCTCAAACGAAGCTCGGAATTGGAAGTTCGAAACTAAATTGGGATACTGTGTTGAGGCCGGGCGAATACGAACCTGTGACGAAAGCATGGTTGGAAGTCATCAACGATAAAAAGCCTCGCACCATTCAAACACGAATCGATAAACCATGGAAGGCCCCGGAACTGAACATCGATGGAGAAGAACAGTGGGCAGAAGAAACTCATCTACTACTTGCTCTATACCCTGACCTTGATGGAGAAGGTAATGTTTCGACTATCATGAGTTGCATTACGGATATTTCGGAACTGAAATGGACGGAAAATCAATTACGAGCCAGAATGGAGCAAGCATTGGAGATGAAGAAACAGCAAGAGAGATTCATTGATATGACTTCTCATGAAATGCGTAATCCATTGTCAGCATTAATAGGATGCGCTGACGAAATTCTCTACTCGCTACACGAGTACAAAGAATTGTTCAATAAATTTAGTGAAGCTAAGAAAATTCGCGATTTATCCACAGAGGTACCATTGGATCTGATAGATGATGCTATTGAAGCTACGGACACTATAATTTACTGCGCCATGCATCAAAAGCGCATTATCGACGATATCCTGACACTCTCAAGATTAGATAGCAATCTCCTCGTCGTATCCCCCGAAACCTCTCAGCCAGTACATATCATTCATAACTCTCTCAAGATGTTCGAATCAGAACTAAAGCAAGCCGACACGAAGCTCAATTTCATCATAGACGATTCTATAAACACATTGAAAGTTGAATGGACATTATTGGACCCAAGTAGAGTGCTTCAGGTCCTCCTAAACCTCATGACTAACGCCATAAAATTTACCCGCACAGAAAAAGTCCGTCAAATAACTGTCACCATCGCTGCCTCTCTCGAAAAACCCTCATCTCAAAAATCTGTCGTCGAATATGTACCCAAACGGCGTGAAAGCTCTGATCAAACAATCAAAGGCGAATGGGGAAATGGCGAAGTTCTTTATCTATCCATCACTGTCACCGATTCTGGACGCGGGCTCTCGGAAAAGGAAAAATCAAATCTTTTTCATCTGTTCATGCAGGCTTCCCCGAAAACTCACGTGCAATATGGAGGAAGTGGGTTGGGCCTTTTTATCTCTAGGCAGCTTACCGAGATGCAAGGGGGTGAGATTGGGGTTCATAGCGAAAGGGGGAAAGGGAGTACTTTTCAATTTTATGTTAAGACGAGAAGGACGACTCCGCCTGTTGATACCAAGGCACCGGAAGATGTTCTTACAAATAATATCCAAATATCGTTGAGGGAGGATGCATTAAGAGAGGCTTGTGGGTATGAAATTTCCAGTATACAGAATGATATAAAGCATGACTGTGTAGGTGGGTCGAGTCCAAAGGAAGAAAAAGATCCGAAAATACCACGAAGACCACTGCCGGTTAAGAAAAGGAGCTCCGGATTAAGTGTTTCGAGTTTGAGAAATGGGAGAGAGGTTGGGAACAGAGATGAAGTCAAACAGCTACATGTATTAGTTGTTGAGGATAATTTGCTCAATCAAAAAGTATTGGTCAAAAGTCTAAGGAAAGAGGGGTTTGTTGTTAGTGTTGCGAATCACGGGGGAGAAGCATTAGAATTTCTCAAGGGGACAAGATTTTGGGTTGGAGATGGAAATGGTGAAGAGGGAATATTGGTACGTAATTCTCTGTTGAAGTTTCTGTCGAGGGGGGGTAGGGGAGAATTGGTGGGAAGAATGGGTAGGAATGGGAGAAGGAAAAGGAGCTTTACTAACATGATTCTAGAAACAACAACTAAACTTGATATTAATGGATCTAGAAATGCCAGTGATGGACGGTATCACTTGCGTAAAGCAGATTCGAAAGTTTGAGGGTTTGGGGATTGTAGCGGAACATGTGCCGATTATTGCTGTTACGGCTAATGCGAGGAAAGGTGAGCTTACCTGATGCCATATAATCATGAAATATCGACATTGAAATTGGAATTAGATATGCAGTTAACAAATACTAATTTTGGATGCGGTGTATAGATCAAATTATGAGCACGATGGAGGCTGGCATGGACGACGTAACAACTAAACCCTATCGTATTCAAGATATACTTAAGCAAATTGAGAGACTTGTTAAGAAATGCCCACATGGTAGTAGTGGTATCTCTACATCAAATTCGAATGCTTCAAATACAAGTACTCCGAATGAGAGTCTATCGAAGGCAGGTGCCTCGTACCGAAAACAGAATGGAATTAAGTAGATTTCCACCTCTCAAATCCACATTCTCAAGAACCAATTAATGAAAGACGTAAGTATTTCGAACGGGCGTTTCATTTTCAAAGATTGTAATCGGTTGGGAACTACTATAAGCATGGATTGGAGTTTGCATAGCAAAGGACGGCATCACATGGATCACGGAGAAAGGGAAAAAGCGAATCTATCTTAGCATCTTTAATATCTTTGGTGTTCATTTGATTCATTGACTTCGTTGAAGCGAATCTATCTTAGCATCTTTAATATCTTTGGTGTTCATTTGATTCATTGACTTCGTTGAAAGTTATATACTGTAGTCTAATTCCGTCATGCCTGCGTTATGCATTGTGCTTTTTTCCCCGTAAAATGGATATGAAAGTAAGTATGATATGAGAGATAACATCGAGGATACACAGAGGGGTTCATACATGAGAAATAAGAAGGAAAGAAAAGGAAAGGAAATCAGAGGGAGGAACAAAATGAAATGAAATGAAAGACATCATATCGACAACTGGATTAGAGTTTCTTCATATCCAGAAAATAGAGCTCGAGGAGAATGGAGGCCGCTCGGGGGATGTTCGACGGTGAGAGTTTGCAGTAGTGGTTTCTGAAGATGGGATAGTTAGATTGGGGTAGATGGAGATTTCTGGGGAAATCATGGCAGATGGTACCATCTGGATTATGGGCTAGGGGAACATTTGGATTCGGCTAGGGGAGAAAAGGGGGACTATGGCGCTTCCGAGCTCAGGAGTTCAATAAAAGGGTCTATGGCAGTTGGGATGGGAGAGGAAATAGTAAAATAGGCAGGAAAAACGGTGTAAATCAATGGAATGGGAAGAGGTACTTACACCAACATATGTACAATCCTCAAAAACCCATTTAAGGGACCCCCATTAGACCCCGCAAATCCCTTAAACTCCCCAAATATATCTTCATGCCACTTATTCTCAATCTTCTTCGCATCATCTCGTAATTCCTTCCCGAGCTTATGTTTCTTTTCTTTCTTTTTATTGGCGCGATTCCCGAGAAAATGTTTTATTCCTCGCACAGTTTTCACAACGCCTGCTCCGAGCATGAAGGGGATGAAGGATAGAAGACCTGCTTTTATGGGATTGACTCTCATCCAGGAGATGAGGGAATGTAGCCAAGATTTTATGCGATAAGCTACGCGTTTGATGAAGCCTGGGCGCGGCTGTGGGCGGGAAAGGGAGTAGGGGGATATGGGCTTTTTGTAGGGAGAGGAAATTCGACCTGGGATTGGGGAGGAGCGCCGACGGATTGGTGGAGGGTGGAATGTTGACTGTGTGGGATTATAGTAGGGGTTCGTGCCGGTTGTGGATGCGGAAGGGAATGTGTTTTGGATGGGGGAACTAGAGCGACGGGGAGGGAGCTCTGGACGAGAGGGGTGGATTGGATAGAATTGTTCGGAGTAGGGGTGTTGGGATGATGACTGAGGCTGGAATTGACTGGAATTTATGTTGGAGGGGGAGACTGGATCGGAGGTTGTTTGCCAGTAGGTTTCTTGAGCTGGTCGATGGGTAGTTGTTTGAACATTGTCATTGTAGCTTTTGCTCCCAGGATCTTGTGGAGCTGTTTTGTAGAAATCGGTGGTTGGAGCATCAGAATATCGATTGGGGATATTGTAGGATGGATCTTGGGAGGTGATGCCATAAAAATCGTGGACTTCGATAGCTTTACTGGTTGCTGTATTGCCGGATGCCCATGCTTCTGTAGAGGTCGGGACTACTGTTGATGCATTTGTAAATGATGAATATATACCAGATTTTTTATCGCGATTTTGATCATTATGATCGTTTTGCTCATTTTGTGAAACATATGATTCTGTTGGCGCGGGAACTTTCCCATATTGATATTCATTTCTTCCCCCTAAGTCATGGTCATCATAATATCCGTGATCGTTATGCTTAGGGGAGCTTGTAGATGGAGGTGTGGGGTAATGATCCATTTCTGCGGAGCTCTGCATCTGATTGACGGATTGAGGATATATCGAGATAATGTGCAGATATTTTATGGGTATGTATCTCGAATAAGTATATAATGGGTCCAGATGAAAAAGGACTCAAATACGAAGCTTGTGAGGGGAAAAAAAGGTGACGAAAAGGAGGAGTGAGAAAGGAAATGAAAAATCGTGGTTTGCGGTGGTTGGACGGGGGCGGTGAGAGGATGGAGGGAATCCGAGGGATGGAGGATGGAGGATGGAAATTGGGCACGGATTTAGCCCCAATAGCTCTAGATGCTAATAAGTACCTAGTAGGTAATAATTAATTGGTTGGGATTCACAGGGGAGACGATATAGCAGATTTTGCCGAATGATGATTGATCAATGATGATGATGATGATACCAGCCGTTTTCGAAAATCACATCAAAAATTAACAAAACTTACAAAAATCACTTGTAAATATATTAGTTATATATATATTTTTTTATATAATTTTTTTAATAATTATATTTTAATTTTGATTGAAATATAATAAAAATAAAGTAAATTATTTTTTAGATTTTCTTTAATTGTAAAATTTAGATTTAAAGTTAGAATAATTCAAAATTTATAAAAATATATAATTTTATTAGTAAAATAAGCGAAAATCAAGAACTTTTTTGAATAAGTTTTTAAATAATACAAATAATTATATTATAATAGTTTAAATTAATAAAAACTAGAAGAATATATTTACTAATATATAATCGTTAATATATATATAAATTTTTAATTAATTATAATAATATTAAATATAGTTTTTATATAATTAAAAACATAGTAAAATAGCTATTTTAAATATGTTTTTAACAAATAACTTATATAACATTGTAAATACTATATATCTTTACTTAATCTTTTAATCAAAAGAAAATAAAAGAATAAAAAATCCTAACTATTATTCTACCGACTTTTTTAGTGGTCAGCACTGATGGTGACCATTTTGAATAGGGGAGTGGTGACCATACAAAAAAAGCAAATTTGATCACCACTATTAACCTAACTATTATTCTATTGACTTTTTTAGTAATTAACACTAATAATGACCATTTTAAACAAAAAAGTAATAACCATACAAAAAAAGCAAATTTGGTTACTATTATTAACCTTAACTATTATTCTACCAACTTTTTTAATAATTAATATTAATAATAACCATTTTAAATAAAAAAATAATAATTATATAAAAAAAGCAAATTTGGTTATTACTATTAATCTTTTAAATATTAACTTAATTTTAAAATTTGATATAGTTTTTAATAAAAATTTTATTAAAGATTTTAAATATCAAAATAGATTTAAATTATCTTTAATATTAATAAATTTATACTAGTTTAAAATATAATAATAAAATTAAAAGAATATATTTGAATTATCAAATATATAAAATAGTTTTAATGATTGCATATAAAAAGCTTTGATTTTTTTATTATAAAATTAGTTTTTGCTTAATAACTTACTCAAAAAAAATTATTTTTTATTTTAATATATTAAAATATTAATAACTTTATTAATATAATTTTTAAAATTATAAAAATTATATTATTTAAATCCTCTTTTTAAATAAATTTTAATAATATATAATATTATATAATATTATATAATTTATTTTTTAATATTATATATATATATTAAAAAGTTTATATCATTTCATACAAACTAAATAAACTATACTTTATATTTATATTAATACTTTTTAGGATTATAAATAAAATTTAATCTAATTAGAAATAAAGTTGTTCTAATTATTATTCAACTAATTATTTAAAATAATTATTGATTAGTATATAATTAGTAATGCTTTATATTAATACATATAATTTAAATTCTAAAATTTAGTAAAACGGCTAATAAAAGTAATTTTATTTAATATTAATTAGATTTATTTTATAAATACTTTATTGGATAATATTAGTATAGTATTAATGTTTTTTGTAGTATTTAGTTTGTATTTTTTTTTAATTATTTAAAATAATATTAAAAGTTATTATAGCAATTTAAAATTTTTATTACTATAGCAATATTCCTTTAATAATATTAATATATAATCTTTTTTTATTTTTTTAATATTTTATTTTTTAGAATTTATTTTTACTTTAAAATTTATTTTAAAATCTACTTTAAAATTAATTTTAAAATTAACTTTAAAATTTACTTTAAAATTAACTTTAAAACTTACTTTAAAATTTTTTAAATATTTTTTTAAATTTATATTTAAAATTTATTATAAATCATTATAGTTAATTATTAAAACTTTTTTAATTTTTTTAATTTTATTAAAATTGATACTAATAATTTATTTAGTATATATTAGAAAATAAAGGATTTTAAAAGTAAAATTGTTTTTTTTGAAATTAATAAAGTTTTATTTCTTTTTTATTATTCAACATTTCAATTTATTTTTTATAATATTTGTAAAATTTGTATACAAAATTTAAAAAATCATTTTTTAATTAATTATTTTAATTAATTTAATTTTAATAAAAAAAATAAATTGATTAATAAAGTTATTTTAATTTATAATTTTTTAAATATTAAATTTATTTTAGAATTATTTTATTTAATAA
>NGKI01000010.1:17682-38127 GCA_002162615.1 Myriosclerotinia duriaeana
AAAAAAAGATTAATTAAAAAAAAGATTAATTAAAAAAAAGATTAATTAAAAAAAAGATTAATTAAAAAAATTAAAAAAATTATTTTTTTTTAATTTAAATTTTAAGCGCGTTTAAAATCTTTACACGGTGTTTACACGGTGTTTACACGGTGTAAATTTTTACACGGTGCTTACACGGTGTAAAATTTTTACACGGCTTCGAATTGGTATGACGGTTTACACAGTGTATACATTGTGTATACACCATATTTTGGTTACGTACAACTCCACTAAGGTACTAAGATGAAGTATTCTTTTGGGGAACCGGGTGAATAGAATGGGTGGGTGTTTAACGCAGTAGTGGATGCTATCATGTAGGTAGAGGTGAATACAGAAGAAAAAGAAAAAGAAGAAAAAGAAAAAGAAGAAAAAGAAAAAGAAGAAAAAGAAAAAGAAGAAAAAGAAGGAGAAAAAGAAAAAGAGAAGGAAAAAGAGAAGGAGAAGGAGAAGGAGAAGGAGAAGGAGAAGGAGAAGGAGAAGGAGAAGGAGAAGGAGAAGGAGAAGGAGAAGGAGAAGGAAAAAGAGAAGGAGGAGAAATGTTGGGAAAGGAATCGCAAAAGCGTTGAGGAAAGGACTTGAGGAAGAAGCCCCTCAAAAAACCAAGACCGAGTAAAACGGGGACTCTACGTTCAAGACTTATCTTGCGTCGGCCAATTTTCTATACATACGGTATTGAGCCTCTGCATCATTCCATTGAATCGCCCAGTTCGTGTTTAATGTTCCTGCTAACTCATATGTAACTTCAAACATCTCTCTCTCAATTTACATTTCACTAAGCATCTCACGCTCTCGACGAAGAATACAAACAAAGTACTAGCAAGAGCCTCTATATCCTCTCGCTTCTGTCCTCTTTCTGTTACCAAATCCGTTTCCTTCTCTTCTTCATCTTCTAGAGAAGATGATACATATATTGTTTTATAAACTCATACTACGCTTACACTAGCCTTTGAATATCCTCGAACATTACCAATAATACAAAGCTCAAAATAACATGAGTGTGTACCTGAGTACCCCCGAAGATAGCTAGAAATCAGGGCGAATTGGGAGGGGGTTTTGGCGCAACTCCATCTTCTCCATCTCCACCTATACCCCCACAACGTCCGCCCTCTGGTTCCATATCCGCTACCCGAATCGAGCTTTGGGACATTTAAAACCTTGCTTTAAAGATCGTTTAGTTAATTTGGCGATGCAAGATGTGCACCTCCCTATCTAGTTCTTCTCCTGAAATGATTTCCATCGTTGTAACGTTGTTAAGTGTGTGGGAAATTCGGAGATTCTTTTGGTCATTTCTTCTTGTTTTTGGATTCAAATCGCTGGAAACGGTTCGAATCATTCAAAATGCCGATTTAAGATATCATATGGCACCGCTTCTGTTTTGTTTTTATTCTCTGGGTATGATGCATGATCTTGCCGATAATTCGGAACCTTCGCAAAGCTGCTTGGGGATCTGGATTCTGGTCTGGAGATACGGTGCATATAACTTTTTGTTTCCTGGGTATGATTTGGAATGTTTGATATTGTCTCAGGACAATCAAACTGCTGGGTTGAGGAGTTGCGCAGACTTTTCAATACATATCCCTTCTTATTCTCTGTGTATAAAGGTAGAGTCTTTCATTAGATAAAGGCCTATTCCCAGATATGCAGAATAGCCCATAAGATTCAGAAATTGCTCAAGCTACAATCGATCATCCATACGAAGCATTTTTTGTTACCCGTAGAAGTACCTGAAGAACCATCTGAAGAAATGCACAAAGTCTGCAGAAATATTTACTATCCCGTGTTTTGAGCCGTGTCATAGCGTGTAAATGATAGATGATTGTCGAGGGGCTACCATTAAATTATGAAGATATGATCATTGAGGGAGAATAAGAGACTGGGGAGTTGATGAGAGGGAAGCTATGGTACAGAGATCCTGAACTGGGTAATGAAAGTCTGTAATATTCTTGGATCTTCGAACTGCAACGTTGGGGATAGTCGGGTGAGGCTTGTTACTAATCGTTTCTGTTTCGATATAACCTCTAGATCTCTGACAGTTCAGAGTCTCTTGGGGTAATCAAAATCTCGGCAACCAACTCCTGGCAAATATCAGGTAAAACCGCGCTCATCCAATCCCGTTTTCCTGATGTCACTCAAATGAATATAAATATTAAATTTTTGGTTCAGTACATCATTCATAAGCCCTAAATTAACCAAACCTGAAATTAATTACAGCAGCGAACCGTTATATCATCACCACTCATCTGCAGCACCGCTACTATACATGCTGAAATTCCTTAGGAGGGCTAACACGAACTTTCCATTTAGTTCCAACATCGCCCTCGACATATTCCCTCCAACACTTCCAATCATCTAAGCCGCAATCTTTTGGGACAACAATTTCCATAACTTCTAAGCCTTGAATCCTCTTTAAACTTTCCTCGTAAAACACGCCGCAACTTTTTCGCCATTCTGCCATGTGAACACAATTAGAAGGTACGAATATTCTAATTTCTCTCAGGTTCATCTCGGAAATGAAATTAAAAGCGGTATTATAAACTAGATCAGGATTTATTCCTTCCCCTTCAAAAGGACAGAACTTCGCGGGATGGAAATCGAGACTAAGGAATTGTAATTTCTGGAAATGATGGCGTTTCGTAGGTGCCAGTTTTCGACGATGGTGATGGGAATCTATCATATCGAATATATCCTCCAAAGAATTAAGATCCGAAGCATTGTCGTTGATTGACATTGCTGAAGGTTGGAGAATAACATGAAGAGTTAGGATGAGGTTATGGAAGATGTAGAGGAAAATCTGGAAATACATGCAGACATGTGGCACAGTGCATGGAGTGGCGGTGAGGCTAACCTCAAGCAGTCAGCGACCATTTATACTGCTGCCTGAATTCATGATGATACCCAATCAGTGTCGAGTATCGTGGCAAGGTCCAAGTTTGAGTTGTACAGTCGAAGGGGCACAATTTAGATTGTACATAGCGACTCTAACAGACGTGCAATAAAATAATGAGAAGTACAGGAATATCAAATGCCAGCATGTGATTGGCTTAGCCTGAGACGGAAGGGCTGGCTTGTAAGTCTCACATATCATCCAACACACGATTCAATAGCACCATCATCGAAATTGACTTCCCTTGATAGTCAGCTCGACTACCTTACTAAAATCTTCCATGATTATTGAAGCCTCAACTTACTGACAGTCTGGTTTACGCTTGCTCCCAGAACTCCCATATAGGCTGACCGTCTGCGCCTCTCAATTATTATCATAACTAATGGGACATTCGAAATCACGATCGAGCCTCATCATTGAACCCATATCTCGAATCACCAGAAAACAAGAGTCCTCCGCAATACCTTCATACTTCTTCCCTTCCGCATACTTCTTCTGCCTGCCATCAACCCCGTTTCCAGCGAAATCCAGACCATCTTTTCCATCAAAATAAAAGGGAAATTTCCGTTCGGCGACGTTTCGTCTTCGGTCCATGACTTCAGAGCACCTTTAACATGAGATACCGCATCCAGAACCCTTTTGTGTTGTGGAATGAAACATGGTGATAAAGGAGAACATGGATATAAATAAACGGATGCAGATGGAGTCGAACTCGCTAATCTTGAGTTTCCATGTCAAGAAAATATTTTATTACCACATTATGGTTGAAGCCACATCAAGAAGATATCGCCAAGTGACAACAACTCACTAGAAAAGAACCAACACAACCTCTGATATTCTTACTCGTCCCACTATTTTTCCTCTCCTTCGTCACAAGCCAGACCCCTACATTCTAAAAGCTCTTCCCAGACTCACGCCTTTTAATCTTCACTGACAGCCCAACCAGCTACAGCATCCCATCACAACTAATACTCCCCTCACAAATCCTCTCAGTCTCAGTCCCCAACTTGAATGGCAATTTCAAGGCCGTTACCCTTGCAACTCAGAATCTTGACAATCCAAGTCCTGAGCATCATATCTGGGGTGAAGTATGTTTTGCGTGTTGGCAGGATATCACGTTTTTTGTATGTTAGCGCGATTTGGAATTGTTGTGATAATGAGGGGGTGCATTGGATGTGGGGATATGGTTATGATGGGATCAGTGCGGGTGAGGTTTCTCGGTGTGAAAAGTTTCTTTGTGAGACGGTTTATAATGAGAGTGGTGATGTTCAAACGAAGGCTATTACGAAAAATGTAATTTGAGCTGTGATGGGGCCGTAAATAGACGGAGGTATGAGATTTGATATGGATGAAGTTATCACACTAGTGAAAGTGACGTTCGGTGATAGGCAGCAGACCTTGAATGTCTGGCCCAGATGGAGACATTCAAACGTTCGATCAGGTGTACCTAAAAGAATGGAGATATTAATTAAGCTTAGCACTGAAGAGGCTATCACTGGTGGTGAGAGCTATTGCTGAATGTAGACACTGGAGATATTTTTGAATGTCTGACATAGTTGTGGAACATTCAAAATTGGGAGAGTATCTCAATAAAACCATACAATTGAGTAACGGAAGTCTCTAACTCTGTTGGGTGCTATCGAAGTAGATTTGTAGTGACTGCTTCAACAACGTTGCTATATCATCACTGGTTTTTATCCACCTCAAATATACTATGCAATTCGTCAAAACAATCAAATCCCATTGTACTAACTAGCAGCACCCTTGCCCCATTCAGCATGGAATTCTTTTCGTCAGGACCATTGAATATGCGTGCGTTGCTCCATAAGTCGTGTCTAGAATTTAGACCGCAGTGGGAGCCGGTTCGGTAATAGTCGTAACACCATCATCGCCATCAAGTGCCCTGTCTGCTCTGAGGCTTGACTTTGCGGCCGAACTAAATATACAATTATCAGCCATGTGCTGGTATGCCAGAGGGTGGTTTCGTACATTTTATGAGCCTAGTAGTTTGAAGTGTTAGCTTGATGTACGATAGTAAATAGGACAATCGAGAACTCCACGAAGCAAATAGAAGAGTGAATATATGGTACTAAATTGGAAAAATACCAAGTCACTGGTATCAATAAAAGAGGCATATGCAAGATAAATAGATAAAGGGGATAGAGGAGGGTCGAAGGTAACCCCAGGAAAGTCCTTACAAAAATATTGACCAGTCGCATGGTGATGAAGATTGTAATCAACATGAGAAGGAAAACAAAGCAGAGAAGCATCGCGATGATTTGGTTTTTCTGCATATTGTAGTCTGTGTGAGGGTTTGATTGTTCAATCGCGTCAGAGAATCAGATGACGGAGATAGATTGGTAAATCGTAGAGGTGAAAGGGCCTTAATTGTTTGATAGTATTTGAGACAGCGAACGTTTGAAATGGTCAGATACTTGGAGAAGTTGAGAACTTGCAAGAGGATGTTTTGGAAGGTTGTAGGTTGGGTTGCAGGTTGGGTTGGCCGGAAAGTGTGCGGAAATTGTTTATATTTATTTTTCAGACAACCAGACGATGACTTTTTGTAGGCAAGGCTAATCTGAAGCCTTGTCACCTCGCCTTCTCCTGAGAAGTGAAGTTTGATTCTCGCTGAGCTTTGATAAAAGACTTGGATGAAGATCGTTCTTTTCTCCAAGGTCCTTGAAAAGATTCAATGCTTCCCTGATCTCTTTCTGATAAAGAATTCTTGATATGTTCTCTGGAAGTGAATTTTGGCTGTCAAGGAGAGCATTTGCACCTTGAAGAATTCTTATGCAGGAAGCAAACATACTCGGCTTTGATGTCCATCCAAGAGGACCATCCTTCCTTTCCATAAGTACGTTCAACTTTCGAAGTCCATCCAGAATCCATTTTGCAAGATGACTGTACTGTTGCCAGTGACCCTTCCCAGATCCATTGTTTTCTAACATTCTTAAATCCTTTGAAAGAATGGTGGTCCAAAGCTTGGCTTCTCTCACTTCATCAATGAAAAGATTTTGTTCTTCTTCAACAAATAGAGCATTATCTTGTTTCATTGCCGCGGAAAGCTCATCTTCGGGTGAAGATAATCCTGCGTAGGCTCCATGAAATATGAATTCATCACTGCCTGTAATCCGACAAATGATGTTCCAGCCTAGCATTTGATCTTGTGGGTACTTGAGCCTTAGCCATTCTGCGAATTGCTCGCATGCAGCCAATGGTATCAAAGGCTTGCCTACTATGGAGGATACGATCTGAGCTCCAAGTTCACGAATTTCATCGTCGTCATCATTGAGGGTATCATAAAGGGTGATGAGGCATGGAAGTGTTTCAGAACTCCATTTGAACTCATCAGGTAGACAGGCAAAGAGGTAAGATAGCCCCTTCACAGCAGCAAAACGGGTATCAAAATCCTGCCATTAGTTAGAATGGCGTGGGGGTGTTTCCACAAAAGAAAATACTCACATTGTATGATTTTCCAGCTTCGCTAAGGTTTTCAGCTCTTGCCATAAAATTTATGTGGGTGCCTTTCTCTCCTTTGGATTTCAGCCAGTTGAAAAGCATAAAGGTACCGCTTGTTCTCATTAAAGCATGAGCTAAAAGTGGTCCGGACTTTCCATTTTCAGAACCCATGAAATGGGCAATTTCTCCAACATCCAATATATATTGATCCATATCACATTGCTTGATGCTATCGAGCATCTTGGAGTACTGGTCGTAAGCGCTTGACTCACCATTTTGCAAGTCCGCTGGGCTTACGATAACTGCGTCCAAGAGCGCCTCCAACACAATAATACTGTGATTTTTCCAGGCTTGCAACACGCATTCCAAGGATGTGGCGGCCGTGTCGACATCTATCTCGCAACAGTCATTCAAAGCTTTCTTGAGAGCTTGAATATCCTTGTTCAATCCAGAAATATACACAGCTTCTCGCGCGGTTGCTTGATGCAGTAAAGCACCACCCACGCGAGATTTTTCATAACATACATCGATATTGATTTTCGAATAGCCGTGCCCGTTTTCATCCAATAACATGTTATGAGCATCATAGTTATCGATGAGATTTTCTTTGTCAATCGTGCTTAGAGAAGACAAAGATTCATCGATCAAAATTTGGTAGAAAATATTTTTGAACTCGATATAGGTTGCCAAAGTCTCGGGGCATTGACCAACACGGCCTAATTTCTCAATATCATCTTTGAGAGTGATCAGATCTTGGGTACCTAAGTCGTAGAATTAGAAATGTAATATATAAGTGTATGGCGGGTACTTACCAGGAGGAGTTGAGAATACTGCGAGGCGACGTTTGAGCACAAAATTGGTCGTCATCAAAACTCCATGAGTATAATTAGTGGAAGGGTTGGATATCTTAAGCAAGTTCTGCAAATCAGATAGCCAGTCATTGTGAAGCATAAAGGTACACATAGTACGGGCAGCTAATTCTCTGGTGTGCCAAAACTTGCTTGCCAAATGTATAGAAACTCTTTCCCTGATTTCGTTGCGAAGCATGGCCGGTGGACCAGCACGACGAATGATGTCTAAAGCCGGAAAGACTGATTCGATAGCTCCAATCTCTGGGGTATTGGTATCTTCGGTGCTTAAAGTCTTTTCGTTTAAGAGCTTCAGTAATAGTTCTGGCAGTTCTGGATATTTCTCGTATGATAGTTTCGTCGAGCGTCCATCCCAGCCAGCCTCGATAGCAGATTTGTTTTCGTTGGTACCGAAAAGACAATCGATAAGACTTCTCAATAATAGCAAGCCGCAATTTCGAATGGCCCAACTAATTTGATTCTGTCAGCATGTAACTATTGTGTAAGCGTGGGTGACATACATTTCCGAGGTCAAACTGTCTGCAGCAAGTTTTAAGCAGTCCGGGATGTGCTTATCTGATCTTTTCCCCAATGTAGAGCTTTTGAATATCTCTTTTACACAGTTCATTGCATGTACCTGAGGCAGATTTGTTTCATCGGTTTTGGATAACGCAACAGGACGCCTGGCCAGAGACTTTAGCTCCGCCATCACGTCTTCGAAGGCAGGGCTCTTGCAATTTGCGGACAAGATCCCAGTGACGAGTGCCGGAATTCCTGCGGATCTTCGTGTTGTCGAAGCTTGCTCAAAGATGCATTTCAAGGCGCCCTAAAAAGTTAGTTTGGCTATGAGTATTATGAACAAAAGGAGTTTTAGTACCTTGTACCATATATTGAGTAAGTTGTTCGACGTGTTCCATTGAGAAAGCTGGCAGCATCTAGCAAATGTCAATGAAACGGTAGAAAAGGCGCCACGATGTCGAAGGCTAGAAAGTTGTTCGAAAGTTAAGTTTCCTACTTTCGTGAAAAGTTCAAAGCTCATCACTAAAGACCCATCGTGACGGCGATCTTTTGCCTTTGTTATAACAGTTTTCATCAGATTACTGAAGATTGATCAGCTACGCATAATCTGTAACCGAAAAGTTGGTATCTTACCTTGATTCATGAATCGCCCTAAAGCTGTAACTCAACACATCTTTGGTATCAATTGACTCAACCTCGTCGACATCTTCGGGGATATGACCTTCTGGTGAGTCGTTGCATAGTACGTCTTTTACAGCGTCCCAGATACTGGAACAACCTGCGATGATACGATTTTGTAAGTCTTCATGTTCCTTCCGGATTCTAGAGAACTCTTCATCTCCCGAATCATCTCTTGAGAAGTCAATCTCTTCCCAAATATAGCTTCATAATAAAAGTCAGCTTGATATTTAACCACTGTCGAGTGGGACTTACCTAATTGTTGAAAAATCGCTATGGATTGGAGCAATGAGAACAGCTTCTCCTAGATCTCTCTGGGCGATTGTCACTTTTCTTTCCAACCCGGCTACGAGACCTTCGATGAGACTCAGACGGCCTTGCTTTGGGTCCTGGAGGCCATAAAGAATTTGATAAGATCGTGCAACTCCATCTGCGTAGTCTGCCCGACCTGTACGCTTCGAAAAGTCCTCAGCTCGACCAATAAACCCCATCAAGGCATCAAATTCTGTGGAATCCTGAGACTTTGGGGTTCGGAAATTATGAGGACTAGCCAGTTTCAATATGGCAGTTGCTCCACTTCTAACATCCTCGAACGGGTCCATAAGAAGATCAAGAATGAGTCTCATGGACCCTGGATTAAATACGCTCAACTTATGAGCCCAAATAGTTGCGTCAGGCGTAGCCGTCGATTCATGATATTCAGATGAATATTCCTCTATGCCTGAGCGTAGCAGCAATGAAATTGCCCTCAAGGATGTAATATGACGTTGGTAAGATGCTGTAGGTACAAGCTCCCCTTGTAAGAATTCCAAGAACCATATCAGAAAATTTTCATGTTTCTCCAGTAGATGTTTGGCATCCGAATAATCACTCTGACGGTCTTGGACAATCATGCGGTCAATCTCTCTTACGAGGTACGCTGTTGCACCCTTGATACGTTCTATCATATGTTTGGTATTGCTTAAAACATCATTACGGAACTTTGCATCGGTGTCAGCGTAAAGATGAGCTATATTCTCTTGTATAAAAGTAAGCGCTACGGGGCTAAATGGTCGAGTTGATGAGGCGGATGACACCAGGACTGAAAATGCCAAGGATCGAACAGTATCGGAAGGATGTGTTAACAATGGACCAATGGTGTCTTCATCCAGAATGATGCAGGCGGCAGTGTTCTTCTTTTGGGGTTTCAAAAAGGATGTGACATCTAACGCTATTAATATATTACATTCTGTGAACATCAACTTGGGGACGGCCTACTAGAGTCTTCGACCAAACCGGCCTTCTTCCCAACTTCTATTGCCGACAAATGGACTAAGGATTCGGATTCCATGCTGTGGCCCTGCACATCTAAAGGTCCCCTTTGATTGAGATCTTGCAAGAAGGCCAAAGAACCAACACGGTCTAGCTTAAAAAGAGGTGGAAAGAGATAGTTCTTGATATTTTCAAGAGCTTCAGGGTTTTTGCTAAGACCTTCACTGATCCATCGTTGCCACAATCTTGTGTGAACAGTGGCCTTATCATTTTCAACTACACTAGTAAGTTCTTTTGACACTTTAAAGAGGGATACCAAGAACTTCCCGGCTGACGGCGAGACATCCTGAAGGTTCATCCATTGAAAGGTCTCGGAAACTATACCATCTAGGTCTAGTGTAGAGCTCGGCAGAGCCTCTTTAATGGTACTACTATCTGATTGGTTTGACTCTTTTTGAGATACAGCTAGATCATTGATGCTAATCGTACCTTTACCTACCAAATGCTCCAAGATTTTGAAAGCTGGTTTGACCAGAGGTAGAGAAGCTTGATGACTGACAACGGAGAGTAATCTTTCCACAATGGTACTTACTATAGACTTTGATATAGACTTATTGGGATTAGAACTAAGGAGAGAAGTCAAAAGGTCTAAAACTTGACGCATGGATCTGTGTTGGTTTCCCTCGTTCCATTCCAAGTAGAAAGCGAATAGATCTAGACACGTCTTCGTTGAGAATGCGGTTTCCCTTAAATAAGACGATTGCGAGGTTTTGCACTGCTCGATAAAATGGCATAATTTAATGCATGCATTACCGGAAGCCTACAATGTCTGACGTCAGCATGGGGATTTTTAAACGGGGTTGTAAATTGAAATAGACTTGAGCACTAAAGAGGACTTGAAGATTGAAAGGAGGTAGAATCATGAGATAGTATTGAACATTGACAACAACGAGAATGCTGGAAGAAAGTTAAATATCCAAATCGGGTTGTGAACCAGAATGGGGCTATACATTCAAACAAAGTTGAACATCAAAGCACTTAAACATTGAAAACTTGTGGAATATTGGAACCAAATTGAAGATTGAGAATGATTTGGATATTGAAAAAGGTCTGTACATTCAAACGAAGTTGGATATACAAGAACACTTGAACATTGAAAGTATATAGAATGCTGAAGATTGAGAACGAGTTGGATATTGAAACAGATCTAGAGATCTAGAGATCTAGATGTCGAAATAGAACTGAACATTGGAATAGGATTGAACATTGAGATATAGTAGGGTATTGGAGAAATACTTACATGTCGAGGCTGAGCAGCTTTCTCCAAAAAATGGTCGAGGCTACTTCTCGTGAGCCTAGACATACCAATTAGTAAGGTGGGTGGCTAACATAGGGAATATTCAATAACTACCTACTGTATCTGGATTGATTCGGGTTGACTTTCTATCCATTTAGGTAAAAGTCGTTCATCAGTGGGACCTTTAGTATCATGTGCCGTAGACGACATTGTCGAAGTGATCGAACGACAATGAATCCTCGCTTCAAGTGGGGGAGAGGGGATTCTTTCCACTCAATTGGGAGAAAAACTTCGTTAGCTGTTCCAGTCTTCAAGAATGAAGAGAATGAAGGAAATATCATATGAAGCTTGGCATGCCTTGTAAAAGGTTGAAAGATAAACAAAATCGATGACTCCTTATAGTTCACGGAGATACATATATGTTTTATCAACCACAGTACAAATCTTAAAAGTTTGAAGGATGTGGGAGAGAAGTTGTGTTGATACACGTGATCTCAGATGGACCGTGCACGGACCATCGTCATAATCTGGGAGGGAAACTAAATTTTTGAATTGAACATTTGAAGTCCTTGACAGAATTTTGATATACTCACACATATTATCAACCAACAACCCAGCATACGGTAATCGCGCCGATCTCAATTTATATTCTACGAAATCGCAAACCAAAATCAGAAGATGTCATTCTGGGACAAGTTAACAGGGCGAAAGCCATCAAAGGATTCTTCTAGTGGCGGATCAACCTCAAATACAACACCAACAGACACATTCACACCTACACCATTCAACCCCCAAGAAGGCCAAGATGTCAACTCTTTTCTTACCGGACCAGAACTTGTAGATCCATCACAACTTCATCCTATGGCAGGTTTGAACCAACAAACTCTAGATTATCTATCCCTCGAAGAATCTACTTTATCGGATCTTCCAGGATCGCAGGCTGCCCTCCCCTCAAGAGGCTGGTCGGATGATTTGTGTTATGGTACTGGAGTTACATATTTGACGGCTTTGACTGTGGGGGGTGCATGGGGATTACAGGAAGGATTGAGAAGGTCTGCGACACAACCACCAAAGTTACGATTGAACTCGGTGCTAAACGCTGTTACGAGGCGAGGACCATTCTTGGGAAACTCTGCAGGAGTGATCGCGATGGTATATAATGGTTTCAATTCTTTCATTGGGCACATGAGGGGCAAGCACGACTCTGCAAACAGTATTCTTGCGGGTGCGCTGAGTGGGATGATCTTTAAAAGTACAAGAGGAGTTCGGCCTATGATGATTTCTGGTGGGATTGTTGCTTCAGTGGCCGGCGCATGGGCAGTAAGTAGATACTCAATCGTATGGTCTTTTGATATGAATGTACTGACAACACTCTCCAGGTTGCAAGGAAGGCCGTATTCTAAATGACCAAAATAACGATCAAAGTTCTTCCTTCCATGACGAAACTCCTACCTCCTTATGAATTTAAGATCCGCGAAACATCGAACATCTTTCATTGCTCTAAATAGAACAAGCTTTCTTCGCCGTATCGGCACACATTGTGCTTTGTCATTATAATAGATTTTGTTAATTGGCGCGGGTTGCATAAGCGGGTTCATCTCTCCTCTTTACCCAAGAAGGGCAATGTATATATAGATGGGAAAGATACTGGATGTGTGCCAAGGTGGTTTGAGCACTGTAGTATCAAAGGAGTAATTTAGAGTCATCGAAATTCAGTTTTGGTCTTGAATTTTCAAGAACAATTTAGAGCCGTACTGGTTGCACCTTCTTCTTGTGAGATGAACCTATTTCGTCTGAAGAATTCCGTATGGTGAAATTAGGGGAAAAAAACCCCGAACCATTTCAAGGATTCAAATTACTATCTAGGTCGATCCGTACTAGGTACTTTACTAAGGCTACTGCCTCACATATCTTGCGCTTTTTTTTTCTCGTCACGTCTTATTTATAGTTCTCTCTCTCCCACATTTTAAACACTTCCCCAGATAACTCGAGCTCACAAAGGTTACTTGAAAATCATCAGAACCATCAGCCGTCGTCATGGACAGCTCATTCCCCTCACGACCCCCATCGGCACATACCTACACGCCTAATCAAGTTAAAACCATGCTTCTCCTCATTCTTTCAAGAGATGGAGTAGGCACTTTAAAGGGTATCCCGTCCACGGTATTGACGAATTTCTCAATGTATGACCCAAGCATGACCACGGCATTTGCTGCGGCTAAGTCACTAGGCGAGGATGAAAATTTGCACTCGGTCGTTGAGAAGGCCAACATAGAAGCAGCCAGGCTTGATCAAATACGTCAAGACGTACGTTACTATATGAAGCATCCAGAAGCTGAAGATATGAAAAGATCCGTGGATAGTCTTTTGGATGAAGACATCAAGGAAAGAGGTCTCTCAAAAAACAACCCAAACATATTCAAGAGAACGACTTGTTCAAAGGTACAAGCCCTCTCTTTCATTTTGTCCTTTGGTTTGGCTGGTATATAATTTCGACTCTACGGCAGAACACTCTCACTAACCTGATCTTCTCGAGTATAGGCCGGACTTATTGTGGCAGATGATGAGCGAAAGAGGCTCGGGATTGAAGTCCAAGATGATGGGCATGATTTCAGAATTAAGCTTATGACTTTAGTTGATGGCTGGGGACAAGCTTCTCAAGTCGAGATACTCTATTTCAAGTACAGGACATCTTTCCCCGAGTTTTTGGCAACTCTCAAAGATGCAACTAGAAGTAGCAAGATTCCTCCGGAGAAAGTCACTATGCCTGGTCTTACTTGGCCATTCGCTACCTATGAAGAGGAGGAAGTGGAAAGGCACAAGGAAACTTCGAACACCACCTCTAACACCCAAAACGCAAATCCCCCAGAACCAGGTCCGAATAACAACGGTGTATCGTCAGAAATTATCACGTCTACGCAGAACAGATCATCTACAGACCGAGACCCCAACGATAAGGGCTACAATCTTTCGGATGGTCCTTGGATGTATCAATTGCCACACGTAGGCAAAGTTGACGCTCCGAAACCCAGGTGGCAATGCATCAGAGATGAAACGGACTATAGGATTATGCTGGATGGTATTAAGACTGTCAACTATAAATACAAGGTATGGGGAGAGAATGCTAAATGTAGTTTCACGATTATGCATGTAAGCACACTTCCGCTAGTTAGGACACGGTATCCATACTGATAATCTTCTACTAGTCGATGGATAGAGACTGTCAACAAAAGCATTTTGATATTCGGGAGGAGGAGCGAGCTTTTAGTGCAGAGTGGGAGAATGAGTTGGAGGTGGCAGGATTCTTTGATGATGAAGATGCTGTTGGTAAACCTGGGGACGATTGGTTTGATTACTGGTCAAGAATCAATACAACTCTTCCCCGGAGTATATAACGAAGGAGTGAGGGATGAGAGGATCGTGAGTTTGAATTGGATCGCTCGATTAATGGTGCAAAGAGTTCGGGGGCGGAGAGTTACATTTCGATGCTCCATGAAATATTGACATTGCTTCTTTGGTAGGGTCAAAGAATTGGATTTTTCAATTCAAAATTTCAAAATTCGAGATGATCCATTACTTATATAATAAAAAGTATTCTTGACTCGAAGCAGCATGTCTTATCATTTTATTGCTACCAAGATGTGTGGGTGCTGACTACAGTGGTCAACGTCAAGAAAAGCTGTTTCCACAAATCCACTTTCCAACTCCGCATAGTTTCTTTGGTTGGAGTCATGATGTGTAGTTCATAACTTCATATTATATCAACGAGGTCTCAGTTGAGTTAAGGTGCAGGATCAAACATATATAGAGGCAAGGGCAAATAAAAGAATGTATTCGAGCCCCCAACACTTTCCTTGTTCAGTGTTTGGGAAGTTTTCCAAGGTTCTCATTAATTCACTTCAAGATAAAGAAATTGTAAGTCAGAACCTTGGATAGAAGAGATAGAGGAAGCCATCCATGCGTTTATTAGTAGATGGATACAACCACTTTCTCCAAAATACAACTTCGTCTCTCCAGACTGAATTTAAGTTAACTTCAGTTACTCTTTGTAACCACCATCATCACAATTACCATCTTCATATATCTCACAAACACTGGGTCAGAACACCTAGTGAAGAAAGTAAATATGTGCTTCCCATGTTGGCCTTTTACCGATGTATATCTAGAGGAAGAGAAAAAGAAGAAGGATGATGGAAGAGTAATGGTATTCGATCCAAATACACGACAATGGGTTCCGATCACAGGTGTGAGTTAATAAGTCATCCATGGATGTTTTTCTTCCTTCCTTATTTGTCAATCTTGTTTGTTCGGTCTAAATTATTGGACATCCTACTGGAAAGAGCTGGTAGGTATCATGACATGAGGTCCCGAGGTCCCATCTCTCAAACTTCATCCGAAAATTCACTTGTCACCTCCAAATCTCAAATTAAAACAATATTTGAAGCAGCCTCTCAAGAATTTGAAAACTTCAACTTTTAAAAGTTCAACACACAAAGGGTTTCCAGCCAGGTACTTCGACCTCTAAGAGATATTGGAGATCAAATCCATCCATTTCATAAGCAACGATTTCATCTTGATAAATCAGCCCAATCATTTCGACAATGACTCAAATTCCGGCCCAAAACTTTCAGCCACAGGTTCCAGATACTACCAATGGACCTCATGAGCATACCTACATCCCTCGCTCTGATGGTACCATCATGATCAATGGTGCTATCTACGTCCGACAAACCAAGACCCCAATTCCAGTCGAACCTACACCCATTGCTATACCTGTACAATCTCCAATCAATCCTTATCTTCAACAATTCTATCAGTTTGCAGCAAGTTACATTTTCTGGCTTGGTTTTTTTGTCATCTTACTTGGGCGCAAGTCGCGCACAATGATTTTCCTTCTACCACTGCAATTACTTGTCTTCATTGCTAACAATTATTCTTCTCTCTAGACACCTCAACATCAGCCTACCATGCCTCAACCCGCATTCCAACCTTTCCCATACAATCCCTACACCCAGTTCGCAGGCCAAGGTCAACATGTTCCCTTCGGCGCTGGCTATGTTCCCCAACCTGCCATGAACACCTATGGAGCTACCAGTAGCGAAATTCAATTGCAACAAATGCAGACACCGGATGCGAACAAGAAGCAAGATATGAAGCCAGCTGATGATGACCCTTTCCGCATCTATTGGGTTCGAGAGTTGGATAACACCTGGAGTCAGAGAAATAGGTTGACTATTGATAGTGGTGATATTGGTGATGTTAGAGTAAGTTTCATACGTCGTTGAGGACTTGGGAAGAATGCTGATCAATTCTGTTTAACCTGCAGTGGTATACCGCTGATGGTGTTTTCTACGCTGTCAGACTACCTTCTTAGATTTTGAGGCTCGTCTCATGGCGACAAGGAACCGAGAGAAGCCCAACTCAATTCGAATTCTTTTCGGTCGCCTCCTGACTCTTTGTCTTTACCACATGCACACTTCACGCAATGATACCTGGGATGGAAAGATGATAGGACGAAATGAATGATAATGGCTTCATGAACTAATGGCTCGTCATTACAATATGGAACACTTACTTTGATTTGGTTCAATGTTTCATGTCTGCAGATGGGATATGCACTACTCAGGGTTGCTTATATTTTGGCTGCTTTTGCCTGAATTTAGCTTCGTGTATAGAAATTTGATCAACACATAATTTCTTACAAACTGTATGTACGCTTGCACTGTGATGATCTAACCTATATCCTCCTCGTGTATATAATATGAGAATGGGTAGGACTTATCTTTTGTATGGGGTAGAAGTATATCCACTCCAGAAATCGTTTCAATATCCAATTCTTTATGGTCTATTAAAAAACATTTGTAGGCCCCGGCCTTACTTTTCTGCTAAGTGGTAGCTTTTGCTTCTAGATTCTAGATGGAGAGAGGTTCTGATCTGCTGCAGTGCTACTCCCATTTAAGGTTACTAACAAGATTGTTAGATTGTTCAAGTCAGCCCCGTAGATCAAGACACATACCACCGAACGGGCTGCATATGCTGCAAGTGATTATATGACCTAGAATTCAACAATGAATCTAATTGATGTGAGGTCTGTTTGTAGCGCCGTTCAACAGCCTCAAGTTGGAGTGATCTTGGCACAAACTAAAGCATATTGGGACTAGTGTGTTTTTCCGACAACCTGACTTAGATATTCCACTTCTGGACCAAATTTACCTACATATTGAAAATCACATCCTCGTGAGAAACTTACAGCCTTACAGTTGTCCGTTGTAAGGGTTTCAATTGACTTTCGAGTTTTCAATAAGAGAACCTGACAGATGCTCAATGCTCAGGCTTATGAGTGCGTAGTCCATGAGCATCGACTAGATATCAAAATGATGTTTCAAAGTTTAACGGCGAAAAGCAAGTATGACCCCCATCAAAGTGTAGCTTTTGATTTCCATAAGCTTTGTAGCCTATGGGCTTCTTATACTCTTCTGGTACCGTTATTCTGGTAGCTTGTTCCGTTTAGTTCTCTTAGCATATGACGGAAGGCATTCCAACAACTCGATATGGATCAGATTTGAAAGACAGAATCTCACTATGGGGTTTGTTTACGTTTCTTGGAATACATGATCAGCAAGCTGATACAGAGATAAATCCTACTTATCCAAAGGACGAAAAGGAGTTAAAGACTTTGGAATAGTTCAACCTTTCATGATGATTCTTACACGGTAGTTGAAAAGGATTCTCCGTATCCGGAAGTCAGAGCCGCAATTAAGAATTATGATGAAGATGTACCTGCAAATACTAATCGTGCCTGGACAATTGGAATGTTCCTCGTCGTTATTGGGCCATTGATTAATACACTATTCTCGCTTCGACCCCCTTCAATTTCTCAAATTATTGCGTGGCCTTTAGGTCATGGAGGGACTAAGGTTATGCCAATAGGGTTTTCAGTATGTTTGGTCTAAAATTGTCGTTGAATCCCACACCACTTAATATCAAAGAACGTCCAATCATTGTCGTTATGGCAAATGTAAGTTCCAGCGCGGCATATGCTGCCGAGTATCATCTAGCACAAATGGCTTTCTACAAGCAAGATTCTTGGTGCTCCATGTCCTCTTGGTTGTTTTCACTCAATCTATTGGATATGATATTGCAGGTATGATGCATGAATTTCTTGGTGTAAGTTCTTCCTGGGACTGCCCTTGTCAACTCTACTGACACACATTCCAGGTACCCCGCAGCCATGATCTGGCCCATCAATCTCGTCAGCGTCACCCTCACGAACGCTATGTATGAAAATGACGGAAAGCCCGATCCAATCATCTTCGGAGGCAGTATTCATCGTTACAGATGTTTTGCATATCTTACGCCAGAGCTTTCTTTTTTGTCCGTTCCTGGATTTCTCGCTCACTTCTCATCGGCCTTTGCATTTGCTACTTGAATCTCTCCGAATGATGTTATTTTTAATCATTTGTTTGTGGTAAAGGTAGTCTTTTTCTCATCCCTTTAAAGTTTATTTAGGCTCGGACTTCTAGGTTTGTTAGAAGTCCTATGATTCCCCCATAAGTAATCCTTTCCAGGTTAACCTAGGCCAACTGTAATCCGGACATTCAACACTAAGTTTTCTCCAGTGCCAAATACTGATATATGGAATAGATGGTACGCAATTGCCAAGAAACTTGTTGCTATGGCGTCACTATACGTGATCGGTGCATCAATTATTCGTTGCCCTGGGGCATGGAGTCAAGTACTCCTATCCATGAGTGAGAGTGCTACATATGATGACGCTAACGCTACACACAACATAACGAGAATTCTATCAGAAGAATTTGCTTTCAAATTTGCCGAATACAAAGCGTATTCTACTCTCTTTTTATGAACGACTTTCGCTATTATCTATGGATTGTCTTTTGTGGCCGTCTCTTCGTTGATTGTGTGTACGTGTCTAGATCATGGAAAAGATGGGCGCAATTCCGCAATAGTACGAAGGAAGAAATTCCTGATATTCAAATGAAGGTATGTTTACTCTTCATTCTGCTTTGCCCATCTAAAGAAGATGTATGAATATCAACCCATTCCGCAGAATAATGCATAAATACCCCGAAGCCCTCGCCTGGTGGTACATGCCTTTCTTCATCAAAATGGTTGGCCTCACCTTCATAAGGTCCTCCCTTTTTCCACCAGCCTCACCTGATAGGCCTTTCTCGTTGCTCTCACGGTCTCATTTTCCCTTTCCATTCCTATCGATATCAATCCCGCTACTATCAATACACAAGTCAGATTGAATGTATTGACGGAATTTCCATTCAGGTATTTTCAACCCAGGAAACCGTTGATGTTGATGCTTCTTAAAATTCTTGGGTATATTACTATGATTCAAGCACTTCGGTTCGTTAGTAATTTGAAGTTTGGTCATTACATGAAAGTGCAGTATGTGTTTCAAACACATACTCAAACACATACTGCACTGTTTCTCATCTCCCTACCACGCCCATGTTCTGCCTATCCGTTATTTCTTCTTGAATGAGAATCTCACCCTGCTCCCTTATACCCTACACAGGCTCCACTAACTCTACACACCAGAGATCCCACCAAGAGCAATGTACATGGCCCAAGTAGTCGCACAACCTTCTTCTGCTGTATCCAAGAAGCAATCCCAAACTATGCCCTCAATTCCATCCCCGAGATCTGCGCTCCGCATCAACCCTCCCACTTCACCTGTCCCGGCAGCCGTGTCTTCTTCTCCGCATCTACAATCTGGGGTTCAACGGTCCCCAAAGAATCTTTTCTCCGGGTCAAATCTACTCCTTCCTATTCCATTTTTTTCGGCCTAGGTGCTCTCCTCCCCATAACTTTTTACCTCTTCTCTCTTAAAACCCGCGCCAATTCCGCCATCAAATACCTAATGGCGCCCTTGATTGTCGGTGGCGCAGCCGCTATACTCCAGCTACACTACTAAATTACTCGAGTTGAAGAATCGTGGGATTAATATTCCAGAAAGTCATTAGACACAGGTATACCGGAGTCTTCTTAAATATTTGACGAGTAGTGCGTTGGATTTGACTTGGGTATGATTCTTGTTTTTGCTGCGTTTGCGGTTAATGGGGTGGAAGCGCCGAGTTGGTGGGGGTATAATGCTGTGAGGGGGACGCTGGAGACGCAGGATGCTGCTGTTTAGAAGATGGTGGGGACAGCAGGAAATTTTGGTGCTGCTGTTTGGCAATCTGTCGAAGGGAGCATGGGGGTTGGTAAGGAGTAATTTTGCAAGGGATTTGAGTTGTAGAGGGGGTTGTGATGCTATATGATTTGTTGAGTTAATGGAAACTTACTGGTATACATACAGCGAGTCTGGAAGTCTTGCACGGCGGCGGCAAGGAGAGGAGTGAGGAGAGGGGACAAAAAGATGATGTATCATTGTTGTTGCTTCTTGCATACTTCCAAATTTGTCTCTGTCTAATGAAGCGAGTTTTTTCTTCTCCCCC
>NGKI01000010.1:38133-74818 GCA_002162615.1 Myriosclerotinia duriaeana
CCTTTTCTTTTTTTCACCACGGAGAAAACCACGAAACGCTTCCTCATTTCGTTTTTGTGAGTTTGAAATACTAAACTCGATACATAGTATACATTTCATTCACCTAATCAAATCCACAGAAAAGACAGGATCCGATCGCTTCAATTATCCATCCTCTGCTGTAGTCACGCCAATATCCCGATTGCTCCAGCCCAAAGTACGGGTTGGGTTAGCCACCCAAATCCTTACGTACCGGCACCAATTACAGCAAAGGGGGAAAGAGATATTGCCCCAACGGCACTTTTCAATGTTCCACCCAGAGATGTACATTGGAAGGAGCATGTTCGTCATCATCGATCGCTAGATTCAAGGAGCAATGATCTTTCCAATGTCCTACCAACTGTCCCACGGTCATGAATTCGAAGAAACCTTCAGACAAACCCATATATTGGACCCGCGAAATTCAGATTATAACTTTAGAGGGCATGCATGTACAGGAAAGCGGGATGTCTTCAGTTCGGCAATGACTAGCGGCGATTGATGGGTAACAGAAGGATTCGGTCCGGGAGAAGATGAGCACTGGTACCTGCGCTTCTGATGTGCTAAATTGTGTGTTCGATATCATGCGATCTCTAAATAGCCCCTTTAATGTCCTTTCAATGAACTATTCGGAGTATACAATCAAATTAGCCTTCGGGTTGCAATTCAATAATCATCAATGGGTATCGTTCCTGCCTATCATATGCTCCTATCCACCCTACCTTCGTAACCCAAGGTTTCATATATATACATACAATAATACAATGCCACCAAGAAGTCTTTTCCGTCTGCCTAACACCTGGATTGTAAAACGCCTTGATTTTAACGACTTCCCATTAACCAGGATATCCTATCACGAAAACTGCGCGAAATCAATTTCCCATCCTACGCTCAAGCAGCCGCAGCCGCTTTCTCCTCCTCGGCCGCCCTCCTCTTCCACTCTTTCTTAATCATGTATGCAGCGGAAATCAAATCTTCCTCCGTAACCCTATCCCTGATACTTTCAATCACACTATCAACCGTGCTAGTGTGATTGGCATTCTCCTTGTCATCTCGAAACTTCATATATCTCCACCTCTTCTGCGCATCCATATAGCATTCGACGATTCTATCCTGTAAAGGTTCCCCTAGTTCTTTCAACTTCTCCCATTCCTCTGGCTCGAGGTGCATAGTCGCAAACCAGACATCCTTATTATTTCCTGCGTAGACGAAAAGATTGCAAACGGGGATCGCATCGTAATCGACATATGGTTCTGTGGTTCCTTCTGCGATATCCATGGGATCTGGTTGAACGGTAGGGAAATCAAGAGATAGCTTGAAGTCGATACTATTCTCGTTCTCTGGTTTCCACTTCAGAATATGTTGATCCGTTCCATGTTTATATTCCGTGCGCCTGCAGGTGAAGATCAACCCATCATTTCCATGTGGCAGATTTGGTAAGATTCCTCGAAACATCATTTCCGTGCCATAGCCTAATTGCATCGATTTCATCTCCATCAGAAAGTGCATATATTGTTTTTCCTCTGGGTATTCTTTCAAAAGATCCTGATAAGGGGAAAAGATCCTTTCCCTGAAATATGCAAGTCGTTTGTCGAGTGTGCGATTCATAAGACTGTTCCCGTCCACCACCATGCAATCGAAGACGAGATATTTCGGTTGCATCTCCCCATTTGGTAATCTATCCAAGACTAATTCTCCATCAATCAAGGTATCTTTGTGAAATCCTGCGACATCTCGAGGGATAGGGAAATGGAGTCTTCCTTTAGGTATCCACCAGTAATCATTTCTCCTATCAATCAAATAGTGACATTCTTCGTGGTTTTCATCATCGGTAAGGTAGAGTAAGTATCGAAAGCCATCTGATTTCTCGCAGACGTAATAATCTTGTCGCATTAATTCATCCAGATGACGTCTGGTGAAACTGACGGGTTGTGCTCCGGGGAAATTGGTATTGTTACGTTTGAGTAGTGTAGCTACTTCCCTTCGCATGTTTTGTAAAATTTCGCCATATGCTTGGATTCCGGGCGCTTGTATATCGGCGACTGGACCAGTCATTTTTGGTAAGTAATATGAAGGAGTAATTGTGTGAATGACGATGGATGAATCAGACAGAGTAAAAGGCTTATGGATGGATGCGTAGGGAGATAGAGATAGAGATAGATGTTACCTACCTAGCTAGGTAGGTAAGGTTCGCTTGTTGGAATTTTTAGTGGGCCAAGGTATCTAGTAAGGCTGAAGGAGATCGGCATTTAAGTCCGCCGACATATAAATGTTTCAACTACGATTATTGTACAAAAAGAAAAGAAAAGCTGGTTATTGTTTCGAATTGAATTGAACAATCAAATTACTTGAGTTATCTACCTAGGTATTCTCATCCATGGATCACTTCATTACATTCGAAATAGGTAGTCGGCCTCGTCATTGCGATTTTTTTGATAGGAACAAATGTATATGTCTAAAATGAAGCCTGAGGTTGAGACTAGTAAGAAACCACGTGGTCCAGCACGTGGTACAGCACGTGGTCCAGTAATTAACGTTTAACGGAGCAACGTCCCAAAATAGCATTACCTAGGTACCCTTAGTAGAGTTGTATGTAATCAAGATATAGTATATACACGGTATAATATAAATAAACTGTATATATACTGTATAAACAGTATATAAAATTTTTATATTATGTAAATAGTGTATAAAATTTTTATATTGTATAAATAGTGTGTAAAATTTGTATACTATATAAATAGTGTGTAAAATTTTTATACTGTGTAAACATTTTTATATGGTGTAAATACAGTGTAGATATTTTATATAGTGATTTATATTATACAATATATTTGATATTGTAATCATATTAATATAATCAATTTATTAGAATTAAGATTAATCTAAATTATCAATTTAATAAATAACTCTCAAAATAGTTTGAAAATGATTTAATGGATTATTGAATAGTTGGTTGTTTTAGTGAATTTTTTTAAGCCTATAAATGATTACTTAAGTACCTGTGGATTTGATTTATATAACTATAATTAATTAGGTATTTGAATATCTAAGTATCTTCAACTACTTTTAGTTAGATTATATAGTTTTTTTCAAGTTAATTTAAATTGTTGTTATATTCTTTTTTAGTTATTTTTGTTACTTTTTTTATTTTTCTTTTGAATATACTTTTATTAAATATATCTCTATTGAATACACTTCTACTAAACATATTTTTTGGATATACTTTCTAGATATATCTCTTAGATATACTTTTATTGAATACACTTTCTGGATATACTTTTTGGATATACCTTCTGGATACACTTTCTGGATACATCTTTTGGATACATTTCTACTGATTATATTTCTATTGAATATACTTTTTAAATATACCTCTACTAAATATATCTTTTGGATATACTTTTTGGATACATTTCTATTGATTATACTTCTACTAAACATATCTTCTAAACACATTTCTATTGAATATACTTTTATTAAACATATCTCTTAAATATACTTTTACTGAATATACCTCCATTGAATACACTTTTACTGAATACACCTCCTGGATATACCTTCTGGATATACCTTCTAAACATACTTTTTGGACATATTTCCCTTGAGTACACTTCTTTTGAGTATACCTCCCTCGAGCATACCTCTTTTGAGTATACCTCCTTCGAGTATACTTTTCTTGAGTATACTTTCTGGATATACCTCCTGGACACATCTTCTAAATATACTTTTTGGATATACTTCCCTCGAGTACATTTCCTTCGAGTATACTTCTTTTGAGTATACTTTCTTCGAGCATACTTTTCTCGAGTATACTTTCTGGATACACTTTCTGGATATACTTTTTAAATATACCTTCTGGATATATCTTCTTCGAGTATATCTCTTTCGAGTATACTTTTTTTGAGTATATTTTCTTTAAGTATACTTCTTTTGAGTATACTTTTTTTGAGTATACTTTTTAAATATATTTCTTTTGAGTATACTTTTTGGATACACTTTCTTTGAGTATATTTTTTGAATACACTTCTTTTGAGCATATTTTCTTTGAGTATATTTTTTGGATATACTTTTTTTGAGTATATTTTTTTTAAGTATACTTTTTGGATACACTTTTTTTGAGTATACTTTCTGGATACATTTTCCTTGAATATATCTTTTTTGAATATACTTTTTAAATACATTTCTCTTGAGTATATTTTTTTTGAGTATACTTTCTGGATATATTTCCCTTAAATATACTTTTTTTGAGTATATTTTCTGGATACACTTCCCTCGAGTATACTTTCTTTAAGTATATCTTTTTCGAGTATACTTTTTTTAAGTATAATATACCTGGGTATACTTTCTTTAAGTATACTTTTCTTGAGTATGATATATTTGGGTATATATAATATTAGTTATGAATACTTATAGTATTTATTGTATTGTTTGTAAATTTATTTTATTAGAAAATTAATTATACTATCAAATATATTAATAACTATTAAACTTTCCAGTCGATTTTCATCCTTATATATCAATTTTAATAATTGAAAAAGAATACACTACTATATTTTAAAAACTTATTATATTTGATATAATATTTTTACTAATTAAAATTATATTATATTTTATCATTAATAATAAACTTGTTTATTATGGTTGAATTTGAAAAATAAATAATTTATTGTATTAAAAAATTGAAATGTATTTATAAATAGGTATTTGAATTATAAAAATCCAAATTGAAGGAATTATTCAAACTATAATTAAAATTGATAAATAGTATAATACTACTTTTTAAAGTAAAATAGATTCGACATAGCGTATTATAAAAATAAAATAAGAATTTATTTTAAATAAAAATAATAAAGTAAACCCAAATCAATTTTTTTGTTCCAAACTATTAGATTTACAACTCAAAAATCAAAATCTATATTTGCCTATCTTTTCACCACCCCTCAAATGTTAAAAAAATGTTTTGCTTATTTTTTCGCTATTTTTTAACTATTAAATAAATAATTTGTTTATTTTTTTACTATTTTTTAAATATTAAAAAAACAATTTACTTATTTTTCTATTACCTTTTAAATATCAAAAAAATACTTTAAAGTTTAATTAAACTTTTAAAAAAATATATCTAATTAAACCTTAAAAACTTTATTATTTTTTATTTAGTTTTAAATACAACTTCATAAATACTTTAATATTTTATTATTTAAACCTAAAGCTATTAAATATAATTATATTTTAATATATAATACTTGTATATATAAATGTAATATATTGATATATAATATTTATATATATAAATATAAATAAAAATATTGAATATAAAAAGTTAGGTAGGCTTACAAATATTTAAGTAGTTTAAAAGCTAGATGTTAAATGTATTTTATTTTATATAAAATATTATTTAGTATATTTTGTTTTAAAATATTAATAAATCAAATTTTTAATTTAGCTTTAAAATAGTAAATTATTTTTCTTTTCTGTTTATGAATTTTATTAGAGATGGGGTATTCGAAAGTCTATTTTCGTTATTATTATTATTATTATTATCTTTATTTAAATCAAATATTCTATTTATTTTTATTTTAAATAATTATTAATATCCAAGTTGTTTTGCATTTTGGTTTTTATTAATTTTCAATAGAGATGTTTTTAATAAAAACAAATATTGTTTAAGGATTTTTTGATAATTTAATAGTACTTTTGGTTGTTTAACTTTTTATTTTTTTGAAAAGATAAAATCTTTTTGTTCAATATTTTGAAAATATTCGAATAATAAAAAAGTATTATATAGATTTTTAATAATCTTTTATTGATTTAATTTATTAGATTCTGCATTAATAAATGTACAAATACAAATCGCTAATATTGTATAAATAACTATTACAAAGTTAATAATAATCTAATAATAAATAAAATTGTATTTACTTTTAATAAAAAAGACATTAATAGGTATACATTTATTAAACAATAATATATTTAATTAATAGTATTAGATATTATTGAATATTAATTAGTTTAATTTTTCAAATATAATATTAGTAAAAGGTGTATTGTTTATTGCTTATAATTTTGGATCTATTATTGATATATTTTTTATATACATTTTGAAAAGATATAATATTTTAGATTTATATATATGAGTATTATTTATAATTTTTATATACAAGGTTTTATATACTTTTTTCTTTTTATACAATATAAAATATATTTTAATAATAATATTGTATACATTGTAAATATAATATTTAAATAATTAATATTGAATATCAAAATTGAAAGCTTTATAAATAATATTATTGTTTTTTAAATTGATTTTTATTTAATTTTAATTTCCTTTATTTAATAAAACAACAAAATCGGTTTTCTTTTTTTTATTATTAATACTAACTTTATTAAAAGAAAATAAAAGTATTATATTAAATAAAATGTATTAACTATAATCAAATACTTGATGTGTTTTATCTTTACCTCAATATAATTATAAAATTTTGAATCTAAAAGTAATTGAATTTGATTAATAAAATATAGCTTTTTTATATTATAAAATATATTCAATTTTGATTACAAATAAATTTGGATCCAAATTTTTATCAAAATTTTATATATTAATTAAACTTTTTTTGCGTAAATATACAAATAATATTAAATAATTTGAATCATAACAAATATTATTATTATAATTTATATATTTTTTTGCGAATTCTTTAGTATATGTTATATATTGAGAATTATGATTCTTAATTATATTTTTTAGAGTACTAATAGGTTTGATCTTTGTATTAAATAATAGAAGGGAAAAGTTTATATTTCAATAAAATAATAGATTTTAACAAACTTTTGATTATGATTTAGTATCAATTATTATAATACTATACAAAGATTAGGAATATAATTACAAAATAGTAGTCATTCCTAAGCGATACAATTGTTATGATTTAGATATTATTGAATACTTAGATTGGAATAAAAAATTCAAGAATTAAAGTTTTTTTTTAAATATTATATTTTCTGTTTGCTTTATAGTATTCTAAAAAGTTACATTTTTTGGTTTAATTAAAGATAGTATATAGATTTGTGATCGATATAATTCTAATAAAAGTATATTACATATACTAAAAAGCGATTCATTATTCTATAAACTAGTCTATAAACGGGGTATAAGATTACAATCTAAAATAATAAATATATAACATATATTTTATAACTTTTTGTACTTATTAAAATATTAAAATAAGTTAGGAGGTTGTATATTAGCTATTATATTCTATATAGTATTCTAACATACATTTCCTGATCTATTATATTTTTGTTAGATTATAGTTGATGTTGGTTAAATTCTATATCCAGTAGTGGATTGTATAAAATTTGTAGAAAGCTTTAAGTTTTTTGATAATTGTAGTTTGGCATTATTGATTTGAAAAGTCATTTTAGTTTGTTTGAATATTCAACAATAATATTTATGGATAGCGATAATAAGATATTTGATTGTAGTATTATAATTTTGGATTTAAAAACTTTTAGGGCTTATTCAAATATTAATAATATTAGTAGTTTTGGAAATATTAAAATTACTAAACAAAGTAATAATTTTAGGCTTAAATATTAAATATATAAACAAATATTGATAATCTTAAAGTTAGATATTCAACTATTATTAATTATATAATTTAATCTTTAAATTTTGATTAGTAAAAAAACTATTTATTTAAATTTTTATATTTATATAAATACTTTTAAAGTAGTTTAAATAATATAATATAATATTATCTAATAATTAGTTGAAATCTATTGAATTTTGGAAATTTTTTTTTTTTTTTTNTTTTGTTAATGATTATTTCGATTTCATTTTAATATAATTCTCAAATTATACAATATTATATATATGTATTTTCTGGTGAGTAAAGTACAATCATCTCCTGGTAAGTAGATTTTTATTTAATAATATATATAGGTTTCAAAGTCTATATATACTTTATAGTAAACTATATTGTAAACTATTTAATTATAAATATAGGTTTTTTCTATATATTCATTAAGTATCTAGGTACCTAATCTTATAGTTTTATATATTTACCTAGATAGTCTAAACAATTACTTAAATAAATTTTAATATTATAGATTTATAAGGTTCTAAGGTTTTCTGAGATCTCAATTATTCGCATTATTTATCGATGTGGACCTCGGGAAGAATATTATTTCTAATACTTATACAATTTAAGATTATATACTTCATTATCATATATCTACTTTGTTGTTGTACAACTTATTACTATATTCATTGTTGTTGTATATTTTATATATTTAGTTATCGTATATATTTATTATTTAAATACTATTGCATATTTTATTATTATATAATATATTGATTTATGTAATATTTAAATATTTAGGTATTTTAAGGTTTTTCGATTATATTGTTTATGATCGTATTATTTTCTATATTTTTTTAGTTGTATTTTTTTAATTAAATTATATTAATTGCACCCAACTATTTTTATTATAGTTTTATATTTTTTTTAAAGTTTTTGTTGCATTTTTATCGCCGCATTTTTTTCAATATATATTTTTCGCTGTTATATTTTCTTTGTTATACTTTTTTCAATATACACTTTTCGCCGTTACATTATCCTCGCCGTACTCTTCTTGTTATACTTTCCTTGCTGTACAATCTCTATTATTATATTTTTTTTGATATATACTTTTTGCTATATTTTCTTTAATATATAATCTTTACTGTATTATCTTCGCTATACTTTTTTTGATATATACTCTCCACCATATTCTTTTTAATATACAATCTCCGCCGTATTATCTTTGTTACATTCTTTTTGATATACATTTTCTATCGTATTCTTTTTAATATACAATCTCCGCTGCATTATCCTTGCTACACTCTCCTCAATACACATTCTCCGCCGTATTTTTTTTAATATACAATCTCCACCACATTATATTTACTACACTTTCCTCAATACACATTCTCTATTATATTCTTTTTGTTGCATTTTTTTTAATATATTTAAATATTATCTTTACTAGCTTTAAAGATTATTTCAATTATTCAATTCGATTTTCATTTTGTTTTGAAAATGTGTAGATTTATTAATTCATTTAATATAACTAAGTATAATAATATAAAATATTCTTAAACTTAATTCAAATCTTTTAATATAGAAATAAAACAATAAAAAGTTAATAATCTAAAGATATTCGATAATATAGAATTTGAAAAAGATTTAATATCTATTTTAGATAATAAATATAAAGTTGGAAATGTATACTTTTTTTCTAATTTTAATATAAATATTTTATATTTAAATTTTATTTATATAATTAATAAACAAATAAAAGTTCAAAAATCTTATTATATCTTTAAATAAAAATTTATTTATTTTGCTATTCAAATATAATCTTTTTATTATTAAAAATAAAATTTAATATTAGGATTTAAAAATTAATAATCCAAAAAATAATAATAATAAAACAGTAAATGATTAAATTTCTATTATACTATTCGATTTCGATAAGGATATTATAGATAATAATGTTATACTATTATTTGATATATTATTAAAAATAAAAAAAAATAGAATTTTAATAAGTTATATTATAATATGGATATATATAAAACTATTTTAGTGATTTTTATTTTTATTATTTGTATAAATACTAATTATAATTAATATAGAAGATATTATTAATAATTTAAAGTTTATTATTTATTATTATTATTATAATATTATATATATATTTTTATTTAAACTAAAAATTGTTATAGCAATTTTTGTTAAATCTATTAGTTTTCTTTAGAATGATTATATAGTTTTAAAAGAATTATTAGTAATAAATATCAATTTTGTTAAAGATATATACAAATTATCTAAATCAAGTAATACTTTGAAGAAGCATTTGAATAAAATATTATTTTTACTTTTTATGCAGCAAAAATTGGTTTCTTTTAAACTAGATAAGATATTATTTAAAATTGTTATATAAAAAATAGTTAATATAAAAAATTCGATTTTGTATAAATATTTATATTTTATAAATCTAATATTGTTTTATATAATCTTTATATCTTTAAATATTGCTAAAAGATTATATATTGAAATAATATAATTAATTGATTTCTTTATTAAATTATATTAATTTTGAAATTAAGTATTATCTATTTAATCAATATTTGATATATTTGTATATTATTTTATTCATTATTCTTTATCTTTATTAAATCTATCCTTTTTAGCAAAATTGCTTTTTTTATTAAACTTTGTAAATTTTAAATATTTTTATATTAATTGTTTTTATTAATACTAATAAAATTAATATTATATAGGATATATAATTGTAATTTACAAGGATTTCAAATCTAATATAATTCAATAAAACTATAAAATTATTGAGGTTAGATATTGTTATACTAACAAAATATTATTACAAAATTCTATAATACTTTTGTTAGATTTATTTTTTCATTTTAATAAAGTTATATTATTTCTTAATGATGTAGAATATATTTCAAAAGCTAATATTATATTAAAATTAATATATATATATTTTAATTATTATTTTAAAGAATGTATAAATATAGAATTATTAGTTTAGACTTTTCTAATATATAAACTTTTATTTGGAATAATTATTTAATTTATATGTAAAATTGTTATAATTAAAAGTTTGTTTATTAATGTTTAAATTATTTTTTTTTGTTATACTAATTTTATTTGAGGAGAATTAGAATTGAATGAATTTAGTTGATTATATTTAGTAAATTGGGATGTTTAAAAAGATATTTTATATGTATTTATATTATTAAATATATTTATTAATGGATTTGAATTATTTTGAAATAATTATTATTTTTTTATAGGGTTTTATTAAACTTTTATAGGATTTGATAAGATAAATCAAAATCAAAGAGTTAATATTCTTTTTATTATATTAAATCTTTATAATAATAATTTTGATAATGTAATAGCTATTATAAAATAGTTAAAAGTTTTTGATAAGGATATATTAGTAGAAATAAATAGTATAATTACTAGAATATATATTTATATTTAATATTATTATGGAGATATACTTTAATAAAACAAAAATTTAAAAATCAAACAACAAAGTACTAAATTAAAATATTAGTTTTGTATTATATTCAATAAATAGTAAAGCAATTTGGATTTTGATATTATTAGGAAAGGTTGATATTATTTTCAAACTCTGGATATATGATTTTATATAAATCATTTGTAATACAAATAAGAAAGGAAAGTTTATACTATTTGATAGAGTTTAAGTATAGATTTTTTTTTTTTACAAAATATATTATTTGTATTAGATTTAATTATGATATAACTATTAGATTCTGTTTATTCAGAATATAATGGAATAATAAATTTAATATATTAAATATTAATTAATATTATATTTATTAATTTTACAAAAAAAGTATATATTTATTATTTTCAATATTTTCTGTTTTTTTAAAAATAAAGATAATTATAATCTTTAATATTATATATAGCTAAATATAATCTATTTGATTATACTAGATAAGCTACTATTATTTCATATTTATTACAATATTAAAATTGATTTACTTTATTTAAAATCCAACCATATTTTTGTTATTTTATTAATAAAATTACAAATAATCTAATTCTATTTATTATATTTAGTTTTGTTGTTTTAATTAAAAACAATAAACTATTAATATTTGCAGACCTATAAATACTAAAAAAACAAAAAAGTATAAAAACCAATATATTATATACTAAATAAAGATTTTAATAGTTATATTATATTGCTAATAATAATATTAATAATAATCCTTAAAAAGCAATAACTTTATTTTTAAATCAATAAAGAAATCAAACTAAAATACTAATTTATAATATAGAAAATATTATTAAAAACAAATCTGCAATATTAATAAACCTTTTACAAAAAAAACATTTCCAATTTATTTTAAATAAAATAACTCAAAAAATATAGAATTTTAACATACCAAAAACTAATATTTTCCAAACAAACTTAACACTAATAAATTTATTATTCCGTAATCCAATTCTTTCTATAACTTCAAATTATACACATATACTATTTCAAAGATTTACAAATACTAAAACTACAACAACACCTACCCTTTCCAACAATACAACCTTTACAAATATTACATTATTAAAAAATAATTCTATCAAAAAAACTATATAATATAAATCAAATGCAAATAGACCAAATTGCCATATAAATATTCATTACACTAAAATAATACCAAAATATACTACAATAGCAAATATTAATACTACTTAACAAAAAAATAAACATAAATATATTTCACAAATATTACTCCCAATTCCAAAGTTGTTTTTATTTGTTATTTACTAATAATTAATATACTATATAAAAAATTTAAAAAGAAAATTTATACTACTAATTATTTGTATACAAAATAAAATTTATTAATAAAAAAAACCAAAAAAATATCTATACAATTCTTATTGCTTAATAATTATCAGATTTCAAATCCAGAATTAACTAAATATTTAAAAAAAGTATATCATTCTAATTCATTAATATTTCAAAAAATGATAAACTAATTGAATATACTAAACATTTCTAATAATTATACATTACCTATAAAAAATAATAAAAATAAAAATAATTTATATAGTTCTATATATAATATTATATTTAATTCTAATCACCTTCATCCTACAATAATCAAATACATCAAAGTAGACTTCGTTCAAAATTCATTAAGTTTTCTAATTAAAAAAAATAAAATAAATACCACTTTCAAAATCAAATTAACAAAAACATATAAGTATTTTTATAACAACAAATATATAATAGCTTTTAAAAAAGTTAAATTTCAATAGTATAAAAAACTTATATATACAAATATATAAATTGATATTTCTTTAAGTATTTGAAATATAATAAATCTATTTAATTCTATAAATCCTTCAATTTTTTATTTCCATTTCTATTTTTTTTTTATCAAAATACTTTTACTTTCTATTAAAATATTTTCGTTTTCTTTACAATTAATTAAATACATAAATAATATATTATTATTTTAGCCCTTCAACTTATATTATTCTTTCCAAAGTTATCCACAAGTTCTAAAGTTTCTATTATCTTTATTATTCACATCTATAAACAAAAATAACATTACCCCTCTCTATTCAATCAAAATCCCAAAATCTGCGAATCAATTGAATATATACTCAACTAAACATACCTACCTATCCATCTACTTACTAGTACATAAATAATTATTGAATTCCAAGATTCTAAAGTTAGTATAATTAATACAGATATACATACTATTATTTAGATAGTATTATTTAATACTAATCCACACTATTCCTAATTTTATTATCAACTGTATTCAAACACTAATAAAATTATGAATTTGCATAATACTATACATCGCCAAATAATATTCTGTATAAATAAGTTCATTAAATATTATAATTACTTACATACTCCACAAGCACACCCAAATAATATTAAACATATTAAAAAAATATTTGTTCACCAACTAAACAATACCCACTATATATTCTTAAAAATACAAACAATTAAATTCACAAACAACCGAAATATTATAATTGATACTCCAATACTTAAATTGAAAAAAGAACAAATCATTATTGATTTATCATTAATATATTCATACAATTTATATATCGTATAACTTAACAGCAATACTTTTGGCAACCTTAATTTAATAGAATAAACAAAAATAAAGTTCATATAAATCTCAAAATAAATAAATAAATTTCTGCTCAAGCAAATTTGTAAATTACATAACTAATATTATATATTTACTAAATATAAAATAATATCTGATATCATTTAGGTCAAACAATTATAGTAAAAGCCAAATTGATTTAAAGCTATTTGAATTACATTCACAAGTATTTGAAGTATTTAAAAATTAATATATCTATAAATACCTAAATAAATATAAATACTTAAATACAAATACTCAAATACCCAAATAATCTTCGATATTTAATTTTCATAGCCCTAAAAATAAATACCCGTAAATATAACTTATAGCATAGTAAATTGATATACCCTAATAATTACAATTGAATAAATAACTAAAATAAATATCTTACAAAGCACCTAAACAACCTAGAATTATTAATAATACAATTTATAAACCAACTAATTTTTTTTCCCATCTATAATTAATAATTATTCTGATATTGCCTAAAATGTACATAGCAAAAACATAACATAAATATAGAATATATACACAATCTATAAATAAATAAAATGAAATAAATAGCAAAGTAAATGTAACTATAAACTACAACAACCTAAACTTTTATTACAGTAAAAGTATATACACACACAGTTTTTTTTACACAATATAAAAATTTTACACGATACTTACACAATACTTACACAGTATTTACACAGTATAAAATTTTACACACATTCAAATTAATATATTGGTTTACACAGTGTAAACAAGTTTATACGATACATACACCATACATACACCATATCTCGGATACATACAACTCCACTAAGGACCCCCCTAATATCACACAATCACATAAGATAAACGAAATCACAACTTTACAATCCTACCTAATCCCCCTTATGCAAGCAGTATGATCAAAAACCTCATGATGAAACTAATAAATAAGAATCCTAATAAACGAGACCAAAAAAACAAAAAGGAAGCCTTTGATGTATGCATCTCGTATTCCTCGCAGATCATTCTTCCCGTTCCTAGGAATTTACGAATTAGTTGATCGGTGAGTCGGTTCTTGGCGTCGAGGATGCAGATGATATAACCAATGAGATGATGGGATCATGAGTTATGTATGCCCATTAGACGTGTAAGGTTATGCGTGATGATGCATTATTTGATGGCCATCATACATTAAGAATGGGATGATCTTTGATGAGATGTTGAATTAAAGTATATATAAGGTTAAGTAGTTCTGCAATGTAAAGTAAATCTTGAAGATCATACATAAGTAACATTAATTCAAGTCAATCAATTACCTATCCATCCACACATTCATACCATCTCATCACCACCACCATCCATCAATCACCACCACCAAAACCCTCCACCCAAAATCAAAATGCGCACCTCAATCCTCTCAATCTCCACTCTCCTCGCCCTTCCCCTCACAGTCCTCGCAGATTTCCACTACGGTTTCGTAGATTATACTATCACGACTGCCACAGGAAGATATGCCATGATTTTACCGGCGAGTCAGACGAATTGTACGAATGCATATGATTTTTATCCCAAGGGACCTTTTGGTTTTACGGTTCCTACGGGTGTTGTGCAGGGTATGTTTTTTTGTCTCTCCTATCCTCTCCTATCCTCTCCCCTTTTCTCCACTCCCCCATTCTCCCACAACCCCCCCTTCTTCAACCTCAAACTAACACACCCCTAAGCCGACATCTGCGGCAAAGAAGTAAAGCTCAACGTAACCTCCGGTTCCTGGTACACCATATCCCGACATATCCTAGAAGGAAATTGCACGGCCGTTAATGCGACGAGTCCAAAGAGTGGGGTGAAGAGTCCTGTTTGCAGTATTGGGAACCTTAGTGGCGCTACTTATACTGATATCTGGAAGTGTGCGGGGGATGTTTGCAAGGAGGAGTTGTAGAAAGCAGGGAGTGTGTGATTGAAGAGAATCTCGAAGGAGAAACTCCCGAAGAATACCACCTTGCCGGAGGAGGATGCTGTAGGTGGTCGCAGCGGCTGATAATAGTTGGAGTTGAGGGTAGATGGGGAAGTTATTGAAAAGCAGGAAGACTGCTAAGGGCTTGTTCTTCGTCCTTGAAAATCTTGATATCATGAGTAATGTAATAATTAGAGATAATGATATAAATTAATGCCGAAGCAGAAGAATCGTGAGGAATAGCCGAGGAAGATAATTGGAAGCCAGTTGGTTCTTTGGTTGAAAAGCGGTGCACAAATCTACGGAGAAGATGTTGACTCTATAGATATATTAGCCAGCAAAATCAGTCGACGACGAATAGTCAAACTTACCTGCTTTGTGCGGCCTTGGACAACGCTCATTGAGCTAAGCTGCTTACCTATCTCGACTATTCCTTCATTGAGCCCTCTGACTTCTATCTCGAAGATCTCATCCAAGCTCACATCATCTTCAATCTCTTTGCTGATCTGATCATCTGTTCCTTTCATTTGATTCTCATACAATCCATCCACGCCCTCGAATTCATCTTCCCCGCAATTCGCACTGTTCTTCTTCATCTGCTTTTTTGATGACATAATGCTCTTCTCGGTGAGCATGCTTCAAGTTCTCTAAAACTTGCTCAAAAAAGTCCAGTGTAATCTCGAAATACCACAGCTTTTCATAGCACAACCCTAGCTCTTCGCACGTTACTAAAAGTGGCATATCATTCCAACCGTACCTCCAAGCTTCATCTTGAAGACATCTCTTATAACAAATGATCGCTTCCTGGAAATTTCCCGATCTTTTCAGTGCGCAGGCGAGGGAATAATATATATCTAATTTATATCCTAGTCCAAGGATCATGTCAAGTTCCATTAGCATGTTTCGATAATCTTCGATGGATTCCGCAATCATCCCCAATTCATAGAGGATTCGACCCATACTATTTTGGTATACATGATACCGAAAATGTCTTTTACCAAATGTGTGTTCCACATATTCAGTAATATATTCGCACAGCCTGTGACTTTCTTCCAATTTCCCCTATTCGTCAAGACTCCGATCAACTTGGTGATATTTCTAAAGTAAGTTTGACTTGCAATTTGGCAAAATCTTCTAGTCGTGTCGGTATTGTATCTATATAGCTTCTCGACTTCTGGATATGAGGCGTTGCCACGTTCTTCAAGTAAAGAACCAAGAAGGTTGAATGCATCACACGTTATTCTATTATTCGGGCCCACATTCCTTAAAGCTTTTTGTATCACTGCTCGAATGATATGCTCGGCCTCTTGACGTTGGTCACATCGGGCCAGAATGTATGCTTTCAAATAGGACAATCGAATATGCACAGGGTGTTCAGAGTCCAATTGAGATTTTTGGATCATTGGCTGCAAAGTTTGATGCATATACGACGCGTCTGAATACTGCGATAGTGCTAAAAGATATTCGATGATGTTGATATAGGTCCAAATTATCTTGCAGCCATTGGTTCTGCTCTCTTATTTTCTCGCGTTCAGAAGTTGGCGATACAAGTCTATGGCATCTCTCCCTGCTTGATCGTATAGAAAGATCAAATTCTCAAGAGTTAAATCAATTTCTGGGTGATGGCCTGGTGAAGTCTTCTCTTAGTTTCGAAAGTTTGAGATGACAATCTCTTCTCTCCGTGTCATACACGTCAAATAATGGACTAGATGCAGTCGCCATCATCCTTTGATAACAGTTACCAGGCGTGCTTCGAGAAGTTGGGAAAAAATCAAGCTCAGACAATGGACTCCACGAAGATCTTTCGCGTGATGTAGGTACAGGTTGCACCGAAAGACTAGTCGTATGGTTGTAGCCATCATGGCCATTCCTGGAAACCCTTTTCCCTGGCATTGTTCCAAACCCTTCTATATATTTATGAAGTTCGTCCCCGGAGATAAACTTTTTTTCTTCCACGGCGTCATTCTAGAGATCTAGAGGTGGTATAGAGACCTCAATATCCAATCGACTGAATAGTCGAGTTAATCCAGGGGATTCTGGGACATCGACATCCCAGTCAAATGGCCATAGATCCAATTTTTCGGCGATAGTTCCATCGAGGATCCCGATGCTAAAGGACGCTGGACGGAAAGAAGCTGCCTCTTCTGAATGTGGCGAGGCAGGTAGACGTTTAGATGTTGAGCGATGCAGCTCCCGTTGCGAAGGTACTTGGGGGATATCAATGTCTTGAGGTGAGAGATCTAAATACAACGAACCAAACATCAGTATGTTTATAATGACTGGGTATGCTGAATAGTATCAAACCTTGAGACGCCTGCCCTTCATGTGCATATCTTCTTTTCAATCTTTGAATCCTTCGAGGGTTCAAAACACGTTTGTCCTCAATATTGATCGCGTGGTGCCATCATTCTTCCCACTTTGGAGAAGCAACTTCCTTTCTGTCTTCCTAAAATTCTTCTTCAAACCCCATTCCTCAATCTTTCGTGTAAATTGGCGTTTTCTATGGTCAAAGGGTCAGAATATCACAGCCCCAATAGTCATCGTGACATTTGAATGTTCCCGTAGATTTTGAATAATGAAAGTTCTCAATATGACTGCATATATGCACAACAGACCATAACCTAGAATGAAGCTCTCCGGGGTAGTATGGAATGGGTTGACACATACGTAGGATAAAACCCAAGGTCATTCTTGAGTTTCGTAGCGACAGCAGGGTATGTCTTGTTTTCATCACTGTACAATCGTTTTATGATTGGCTTGAGATATAACCACTCCTCTCTGGAGAGAAATCTGCGATCACCTTCAGTTGCTAAATGTGCTTCAACGTCCATAGATATGGCATGCTGGATAAGTGCCTGAGCGGCCATGTTCTTCAATGGGATATTTGACAAGGCTGGATGGGGGCTTCTGAAATATTGACAGGAAAGAACGAAACAACCCGATACTTATCAACCATTTTCACAGAGCCCAGCCTCACAATGCATACTTGCAATGATTGACCAAAAGTCCCTTGCTGGATCATATGTTGAAGTTATATTAACAGGGCAATTTCACTGGTTGCTAATTGAACGCCCTCCAAGGCTGTATGTAACGTATATGATTGGATGTGAACAAAATTTCCCCGCTTGCACTGTGCCAACAGTATATGTCAATGAGGTAGGTAGCATCCAAGTTTTACCTGCGCTACTAGGTAATTTAGACAGCGATCGTCATGTGATTATTAAGGCTACCATCCATATGAGCCATGTGAACCGACCTTGCTGCAACAAAATGTTTCGGGAAAGATCCGATAATTCTCCTCCTTGATTATTTTGACCAAAATAGATATTCTATAAAGATTGTATAATCAAGAGTTTTGCATTGTCGAACTACAATCAGGACTATTGGAAACATCGTTCGACATACCCTGATTGTGACATTATGTACGATTAAAACTCAATGAATCCTGCTCCCTCACTATTGATTCATTTCCATTGATTGTCCCCTAATTCCGCAAACTGAAAGATAAATTTCCCCCAAAAGTAATCCTATGTCATTGCATTCCAAGACGGGTAAAAGTGGCACATCCAAAAAGAACAAATCAACTAACAGCTCACAATTCTTCCAATCAATCCAATCTACTTCGTTGACACATTTCCGCAGACACTCCAATCATCGTCAGTCTGCTTTTGGCGATTGACATAGCTGTTTGAGCCTCCAACATTGTTCGATGAGGTGGCAACACTACCAATTGGGTTCCAGGGAGAATGCTGAGAAGTCTCGGCAGTCCAACGGTCCATTGGTGTCATTGAGTCTGTATCAGTTGCCGAGTAAGATACCGAAGACCCCTGAGTTTGGGTTTGAGCGTTGCTGTTTTTGGTGGACCAAGTACGATTGACATCTGTGTATTGGCTTTGTGCATAATGGTTGGTCCATTGTGCATGAACTGTATACGGATAGGTACTCGTGTTTGTTTGAGCCTGAGCCTCCTAAAGAACCTATCAGCAAGATAAATCAGCTGAGAAAAGATGAAGATACCTGGCCTGTTGGGTGATAACCATATTGAGAGTTTGCCATTGTGATGGTAGTGTAGTATAGCTTTTGGAACCTTGGTCGATGACGGTATTGGAGTATGTCTTCTCGAAAATGTCCGCTGGAATGATCAGACCTGTTGTTCTTCAGTCCGATATTGCAATGTCCCAAAATTATTCAGAAAATCAATGTAGTCGTTCGGTCAATCTGAAAGACTCGGTGTACTCAATGAAGTGGTTGTCGAATAGCAGAAATGGTATCATTCGATGGCTAAGATGGAGCTCAAACTATCTCAAGAAGAAACACTTTGGGGTTTGTTGCCAAATAGAGAGGAAAATCAATGTTCTTATATAAAAGAAAACTCTCTCTTCGCAAGATACTTCATTATCCCATTGTCTGCCATGTGAGATAGGCGATCTTCAATGAACTCATTGCAAATCAGGAGACTTCTGCCGCCTCCAGGCTCCGATAACATAGCACTTCCATTTAACATAAGAATATGTGTATTCAACAACCACTCGGCTGAGGTTTGGGCATATAGCCTACTCAAATGCCAACATCCTACGCTGCCAGGGACTTTTATTCCTTGATGTGAGTGTTGTTGAAGAATCACAGCCATTAGTATTCTACTAAAGACTCTCATATGATTATGTCCATTCCTGTCACACCTTCATGCAGGGGAACTACTAACTGCAGCATCTTGCCGAACTCGAGGTTCTGATGATCACAGATAACGTTGCTGTAGGGTATTTTCGTAAACAGGCTTCGAATTCCGATATCCATCAGCCACGTATGTCCGATTACAAGGGTGCCAGTAAGTTTATGCGGGGGAACTTTGGGTGTGGCACTAACTGTATTGATGCTGTAACCCACGCTAATGCAAGGGAATTTGGAAGCAGCCATGAGAATCTCACAGCCACAGCCTTGACGTGCAATCAACTTCTTGATGAACGTCCAGAATTCCCAATACTTCCAACCACATTCAGACATTGAGGAACTTTTGACTCTTGAATCAACTTGGGACAATGTATCTACCGAGATAAATAGGCAAGGTTGTGCTGCTTGCTTCATTCTTGATTACATCTCATCACACCAAGTCGCAATGGAGTATGAATATGATCATGCTGTTAGTGCGATCAAATTTCAATCATATTACCAATCCGCAAAGCCTACCTACCTAGGTAGGTACCTCATCTTCTCGGCCTACCTTAGCGTCTTTTCATTTATGAATATCCATGGAGATTTCATAACTTAAAATGTAATGTCTGCAATCCTCTTGGATAACCACAACAGCAAATTTTCCAAAAGCAAGTGAATCAGGATCTGGACATGAAATATCCCGGTGGGCGTCCAAATCATCTTTGTATAGGTGTTCGCAAGACTAAAGCAGCGGGGAATGAAGGCCAACTTGGCATTCTATACTACAGACAGTATTAAATTATGACCATCATTTTGAAACATTCATCGACAGCATAATGATATCGCTACATTCGTCGTTCCGTGACTCTCGCCCACTTCCAGGCATAACCATCACATCGATTTTGCGTCCCCCGGTAGTGATCCAGCTGCAATTTATTTTTTCCTTTCAATATCAATCAACCCTTTTTCCTTTAGATTCACTTCATCAATTGTACTCTTGCTTGATTTCAAATCCGATCGGTCTACCAGTGGGTGCATGATGGAACTACTCCGGGCTAAAAGTTTGCTATTAAAATGGTGTCAAATATTTGGCATGGGCATTAAATTATTTTTCATTGAGTTATTTCGATTCTCCTTGACCGTTGTCTGGAGTAATAATTCCATCCCTTCGCCATCAACTAGGGTTCTACTCTTCGTGCTCTTAGGTCCAAGTTAGGTAGAAAGTGGGGGAGTGGCTGACTCATCAAGCGAAGTAATGCATCATTAGTGCATCCACCCCTTTTACAATCGATTCGAGTATACATCTATTATGTTGCCAAAAAGATTTATATCTTGATATAATGTGTTTACCATAATGATGGATTGATATAAAGCTTACGGGGTCATTTTTAGTAAGTTCCTAAGGTGCGGATGTCGAAGACTAGTTTACAGCTCGGTGTCACGGTGATGTTAACATTGCGAGGGCGAGTAAATATTTTGATGAATTAATATAGCAAGTGAATGATAGGTTGGACGAGGGTTATAGGTTAGAAGAGACATATATAGAGATAAAAGAGCATTCAATCTAATTATTATCCTAGAGGGTAGATATCAGACGCTTCTGGGTGTCATGACGAACTAAAAGTAGCACTAATTAACCAATGATCAAAACTAATATAAGTTATTTCACACAAACCTGAGAGATATCTACTCATCTAGAGTAATCCTAGTATAAATTAGTAACAGTAAAGACCGGCAAGTTATCATTTTGAAGAGAATCGAACGCGTACGAATCCGCCAAAGCAAAACAGAGTACCGCACTCCACCATGAACTCTCCAGCATACCAACTGCCCCCTCAAATATGTTTTTAAATACCATACGTAAATTATTTGTTTCAGGAATCAATAGATATCTACTGGGCTCTAATCTCTGCCTCCATTGCGCACCGATAGGAATTATATTTAAGTAATGTATTATTAGAGACTCATATCTTGAGTTATTAAAACAATGACAAGTATCCAACTAGATACCTCTCGGTAAGTAAGCTTGATATTCTGGTCTAATACTACAGAAGCTTGAACTGAAAGAGATACAAGTTATGTAGTAAGTAGTAGTAGACATTCACAGTACAAAATCTAGTATGATACCCAAGCATTGTTTGTTCTTAACTAAGACTGTTGAAAGACTACCCTCCACTGAGTATCAAAGAGAAATGGTGGGCTTCATCTTCATCAGTCTCATCTTCATCAGATGAACCTTCATCCACCAACTGTCGCATGTAGCAACCATACAGTAGACAGGTGAATAGGCACTAATACCTCGAGGCGGTCAATCAGATTCAAATTCCATCTGCTATTCAACTAGTACACTCGTTTAACCTCCGGGTTATAGTATGGCCGGTCAGGAACCATATCCTCTTGATTTTTCTTTTCAAATTTGAATCTCGGTTTCCTCTTGACAACTCAACAACAACTTGGAGAAAATCTCAACCACAGACCGACTTCTTGCTCACCCGGTGCGTATTCTATTGTTCAATCCCACTCCAACCAATAGAGGCCAGTTTACTAATTGACTAAGCCACAGATTAGCCTTAGTTTGCGCACAAAATAATATTTAAAATGGCTTCTTCAAATTTTTTTCCCATTGACCCTCGTCTCTTACAATCCATCAACAACAACTCTTCCACAACCACTTCTTCAACCAACGAAGAAATCAAACAAGAAGTACCAGAAGAAGAAGAATCACGCTCTGATCAAGAAGTCGATCATTCAAATCAGAACCGCTCAAGTAATTATTTCCTCCTTCAATTCAGAGTCAAAAATTAATCATAACATACAGACAACGCACCACCTGAACTCGATAATTCAAATCAGAACCGCTCAAGTAATTATTACCTCCTTCAATTCAGAGTCAAGAATTAATCAGACCATGCAGATAACGCACCTGAAGTCAGCCAACAACCACCAAATCAGCCTGTCGATCTTGATCCAAACCTCCTTCCATCTGCCGATCTTGATTCATACTATCACCAATCCTTCCAACCAAGCGCACCAGCTTCTCCTGAAGGCGGTAGTATCAGAGGTCTCAGTCCAGAATCTCCTGGTGAGTTTTTCTTCCTTCCATCTTAACCGTACCGATCTTTACTAACAACTTTGCTTAGATCAAAGTGACAATTATAGCGCTTTAAATTTCGACGGCTTGTCACCTTCGGAGTTGACTCCTCTTAACTATAATCCCGATCCTCTTCTTGAGCATCCTGCTCATCTTCAATATTGGTACTCCGATCTCTACCCATTTCAACCTTTTGATTCATCCCATGAACAACAACAGCAACGACGACAACACGAGCAGCAACTAGACCAACTCTACTCGAACCTTCACCGATTGGCCCACCACCAATCTCTTGACACTCCTCGATCAAGAAATCAATCGTTTGACAGCCAACAATTTGCCAGACAGTTCTTTGGCGATCAAGACCTCGGCAACCAACCCAACGACGACAAAACTTACTACTGTCCCCACTGCGGTTGTCGCAACCTCGCCGGTCGAGCCTTCAGCAGCCAACACTTTGGCAGTCGTTTACATCCGTCGTGCTGTCACGATCGCAAACCACCTCGCGGCTCTTACTACATACTCCAGCCAGGAGTTCTAACCATGACTCTGACACCACCACCAACGGAGGAAGAGCTCAAGTTTCTCGAGGGCTGGGTCCCAAGAACCCAGGAAGAGATTGACGAGTTCTTCTCGGCGCGGCCGAACTTAACTCGGGTTGACCCGACGGCATCGAATGCCACCCAAAGACTCGAGGTCATCCGATTGATGTTGGCCGAACTTGGCCTAGTTGGCAACATTGGGACTGGTTCCCTGGAGGAACTCTACGACGAGCTTGCGTCCAACTTGATCAACGTGTACCGAATGGGGAGGTCGAGAGATGTTCTAGAGCGTCAGCCGATGGCCGGTAGTTCTGTACCAGCCCAAGCCCCTCTTAGAACATCTCTCGGAGCATCCTTACCGGAGGTACCGGTGTTTCCACCACGTCGCCCACCACGTCGTCAAGCAACTCGTCCAGCAGCAACTCGCCCAGCAACTCGCCCAGCAACTCGTGGACCTTTACAAGAGGTGCCTGTATTTCCACCCCGTCGAAGATCCCCCATTGCAGATCCCCCAGCTCCGGCTGCACGTCAGGCCACGCCTGACGGTCAAGAAGATCTCGCAATGGGCGGAACAGATGAGGAGGTTGTGCAGCGGTGGGGGGGTCGCAAGACCATTGTCTACAAGTGTGGTGTCCAACAGGAGACGCTAGGAATCCGGAGGAGGGGTTGCTATGCTCTCAACAAAAACCACCCGGAGACTCTGCGTTTAACGCAGCTACCCCCAGCGACCGGAAGTAGCCTGTCCGAGGCGGATATACTCAACTTGGCGAGGTTGCCGCCACTTCAGAGACATATTCGTGCATCGGACGTCTACAGTGACCGCGGGGAATTCTATGGATCGTTTCGACACTTCACAGAGATGTCTGATGACTTTCTCGCACGTGAAGGGTTGTTACGTGACTGGATACCACGTTGTGTTACCGATCGGCCCGCAAACAGTGTGGAGCGTGCTGAGCGTCACGCAGCACTGGGCCTGACGGGAGATCATAAGCTTGCTGCTGACGCAGCTGCTGAAAGACTCCGTCGGGCCAGCCGGGCCGGATCAAATGGTCGATCTCAGCGTAGAGGGAGAGGGATAGGTTCTCGGTCGGCAAGACCGGAACAGGCTGCTGGGACTTTGGGCGTGGGAACCCCATCGTCTTCTACAGCAGATGTTCTGGGAGCTGAGGCACGAGCGGTTGGGACAATGGGGTCGAACCCGGCGTCTTCTTCAGCAGCTGTGCCCGGTGCTATGAACCTAGAGGAGGGCTCCGGAAGTTGGTTGAGGGAGGCTGGTTCCGGCGTGGGCCAGCAGCTGCCAAGACATGGGTCGCACCATGACACTCGCGCTCCTGCCTCTTTGAGGGCTCAACAACTGTCCGCTGCTCAGGATAGTGATGAGGAGATGGGGGATGGGGGACGGGAGGTGTTGGAGGTGGAGAGTGTGGTGGAGGAGGAAGAGGATATTTATGGCGTGTCGGATTAGATGGATTTCTTTTGTCATTTTTGTTTGGAGTAGATTTGTTTTTCCTTTGTCATTTGGGCTGGGCGTCTGGTGTTAATTTTGATTTCTTTTCCTTTTCTTTTCTTTTCCTTTTCTTTTGTAAGAGTAGATAGCCCTGGAGCTTGTTTGATTATACTATGAGCCCTGTTTGATTATTATATCATCGTCTTTGCCTCACCATGTGCTTGAATGAAAATGACATGAAACAAATGCAGTAAGAATAGTGTAAATTTTGGAAAACGGCAACATCGAACGTGGAGTGAGATTACCTTTATGAGGGAGCGCGGATCTATCTCAAAATTCAAGTCTCTTTCTATCTTGGTCTGACAGCTCAGGTTGTCCTCACTGATATCCAGCATTCCAATACTTTCCCACGCGCTCACACCCAAGCTTGGTCTACGGGCCATAGCATGCAAAGACCTTCAGATTGCTCACTCGACTCATAATTCATCTCCACCATTGAACCTAGAAGTAAACAGCAAACTTCCAGGAACTTCTCCCATTGATCTTCTATTTCTGGTCCAAAGCCTAGGCTCAGAAAGAAAATGGATATCGATAATGTCTTTGATTTCTTCTTCGAATACGAGGAGTGTGTCGTTCCTCTCCTCGTTCATCTCATTGACAAGATCGGTTGCCGATAAAACTTCGCCATCTACACATATCTCGTTTGTTTTGAGGAACATGCTGCAAGAAGGAGGTTTCAAGGAGCTTTTGGACGGTGAAACCATTCTGGAAAGCCCAAATCGTTCATTCTCGGAAAAGGAGCCATCATGGGCTGCTGGGAAGATTATCCCCATCCTCTCCATCATCACCATACTATCTCATGACCATATTGGAGCGACGTTTCTACCCTGCCTCTTTGCTGACCAAAAAAAAACGTATTTTCACCAGTATGATAAAATTCCAGCCGCGTGATATCCCACAACAAGCCCCTCGCGAGATCTTCAGCCCAAATTCCTCAAAGACGTGAATCTCGCATGAAAGACCTTGGCGACACCCATCAATACAACCAATCCATCTCATAGCTCGCTCTCAACCGCGAGTATTCTGCTACAGTACGAAGCCAACTATCATAAGAAACACCCCCCACGTCGCGGAGGGGATTGGATGCAGTAGAATCTAGGCCCGTACATTCAATTTACATCTTAATCCGTTGCGGTATTTCATGACCAGCACGGACGAGCAGAAAAGCAATGTTGTCGGTGCTAGATATCGTTCTTGGAAGATCCAAGCCAGCTCTCGTCGTCAATGGCGCTGCCTTCTCCTTCTCCCATAAATCGGCGGTCTCGCTTCTCACTGTGGTTGGAGGACAATAGGGGTTTATGGTGAGCATTAAGTGATTTACGAACGAACATGGTATTATCCTCTTGCTGTGATTTAAGGGACCCTCGTCCGGAGATGGAAATAGATGGATGAAGCAGCTTTCTAGTTGCGAGGCACCCTTTGGAACTTTCAACCGCGCCATTGGCTGCGATGTTTACATGGCAAGTAGAGTAGATCGAGTCCATGAGCGCAGATTCATGCTTCCGATCTTCCTTGGAGTCTTGGATTATACATAATGAGTCAATCCATATGAATCTCCAGCCCAAAGCTTATTCAACAGAAATCGCATCTCGAAAAGTGGCCGGAAGAGTATCCCTTCGGGTTCCGCTATAGGAGGATGCCATACTAGACGATGATGTGTTCTGGATGAATCATTTAGAGACCCAGCAATGTGATAAAGTTGCATATGTAGGTTATTTGGAGCTGGTGGGGAGGTGCTTAGTCTATCAGATGGACCAAGTCTGCACTTCTAGACATATCCAGGAGTCTTAAGGGCAACTGACATTCTGAGGCTCTATTGCAAGATGAGTAGTTTTTATGCGATTACTGAGCCAAGAATTTATGACTTTGATGTGTGTTTTGAGTGAAATTGAGGCAGTGACGTGTACAAACAGCGGTTATGGTCCTTATGAACGTCTGGACTATCTCCTCAAAGCTACCGTCCCGTCTTCCTTATATGTTCGACATATAGAACCAAAGTCTTCTCATTACCTCTTCCGCACCATCTACTCTACAATGAAACAGTTCAACCTCCACTTCGTAGAGGTGCAGACTTCTGCAAGATAATTCAACAGCATCTCTCGGTTATATTTTTGTTCCAGTTCACATAACATACCGAACCATTACCGCATGTAACTACTTCCCCCCAGCCTTGACCAAACAACAAAATTGACAAATCCGACCTGGAAATTCCATTTCTCGCATACCGAAAGGAAGGACATATTCAATGGTCAGATTTTCCATCCCGCTGCCTTTCCCGTAGTGTGGGTTGTGTGGATGTAGATAGATGGAGACCATATGTGGCCCGGCCAACGTCGCAGGCAATACTGCGTGCCATGCTATTCGCCGCATGAGGCTTTGTCGAGGCATTCCGCTCACTCGCCGTCGGGTCCTCCTTCCCACGACGAGGGGTATGGATCGACAATATAACTTTCATCGAAGCCGAAGCCGTCTCTCCGATGAAGCACTCACTATAGGCAAGATTGAGGACGCATCGCTATTATATGTCGTGGGAAGTCGTCTGGTTGCACAGGAAGTCTGTCCCAATACGTCGCTGTCACGCGGAGGATGGACTTCCTCGCTTTGATACCGTAGAATGGGTACGTATCACGTACAACGATGTGAATCATAAACATAGAAATGTTGAGTTAGTTCCCATTGCTAATCTGCATAATGATTAACATTGAGTTAATAGGCCGAAACGCAAACAGTAACCTAGTGTAAAGTGCTGTTGTCACTCTGCTATTGAGCAATAATGTTGGTATAGTGAACTTCAGACCACGCCTTGCTCTCAAAACAGACATTGCCTCATGAGCTTGATAGCTCCAGTAAAAACAGCAGCGAGATGAATGGTCTTCTTTTCATTGAAGGAGAAAATCCAGGAGACTAGACTTATAGCCAAACCATACTGATGATTTCCATATCCTTTGAACGCCACTTTCCAAGTTCAACTCTACTGCATCGTCTTCATTATTCACCCACCACACTTCTACCCTCTTCGACTATCTAAACATTGTTGACTTGCACTGTCTATCTCTATCCATTTTAGCTCATACTTTCTCCAAGACTCTATTTTTATACTCACTATTCGATACATTATTGGTTCATTCTATACCCGTGGCAAGGCACACTCAGTTTTGTAAGCTGACTTTATATCTTGGCATTGTAACTATAGTCTTTCGGTCTGTACTAATCATGCTTTGGACTATCCTTCATAGTCTGTCTGTCTTGATACACAAGCTGTTGATCTCAGCCCTACCAAGACTCACCTCGCACTCAATCCAATATTCAAGGTAATAATCCTTGGAAATTTAAGTTACTATATTACCTTGCTCACTCAAATCGTATTGGGAGTAGGTAGGCCGGTAGAATATGGGCGAAATGTGCGAAATGTGCGAAGAGATGTTGTCTGCACCGCGCTCGCTTTTTCGTTGTATTTGTTGCACGAGTATAGAGGTCCGCACATTACCAGAGTCGTGCCAAAAGGCGTTGTTGATGCAAGAACAGTGATGCAAGCAGGCAGTGGTCTGTACGGGAGCCCTCGAGCTCGTGATGAAAGAGGGGGGTGAATGGGAAATGGAGTAGCAGGGTTGAGGCAAATATCATAACCACCAAGTACTTGCTTGGTAAATATATTTTGCAGCATATCAGGAAGAAAGACGAAGAGAAGAGACATTGTCATTGATAGAGAATAGAGAATAACCTCGAGAAGAGTAGAAAAACGAAAAGCATTCACCGTTTTCCACCCAACCCATCCCGAAGATTACCCGGACCACCATTTGCATTTATATCTTCCCTAGCTAGCTAGCTAGTTACCTACCTAGGTACCTACCCCGCGATAGTACTGAAGTGCTGTGCAAATAATGTGCAAAGCTCTCGCTCTCACCGTATTTACAAAATTACCATCAATTAACCCGTCTTTTTCTCTAGACTCTAGTCTCTAGGGTGGGTAGAGAGAGTCTAGAGAATATTTGAATTTCATTAGCTTAGATCGGATTGGAACGTGCATTATTCCCTTCATGATTTGAATTAAAAAGAGGGAAAAAAGAGGAAAAAGAGGGGAATTTGGGTTGGAGTGGCAGAGTGGGGTTTCCCCTTTCTCCAAGAGTCCAAGCAAAGATAAAAGATAAAATTCGCCTTCTCCAAGTTCTCCTGTCTCTCGCCTCCTTCGCCTCCTTCGCCTCCTCGCCTCCTCATACTTTGGTGGGTATGAATGAGTAACTAGTACGGTAGTACCTACCTAGGTACGTGTGGATAGGTATGGATATGAAACAGAATAATAATAATGGGTTGTGAACTTGTGAACTTGTGAACTTGTGATAGGTATGGATGGATAGTTCGATGGTGTGATAAACATTCCCCCCCCCTCTCTCTCTCTCTCTCGGAAGTCTGTCCCTCCCTTTATTTTAATGGGGAATTTTGATCTTCAGCTTCAGATAAGAGGACCCTTGAGTTTTGAAAACCTCTTTGATATAATTTATATTTAATATTTAAGATGGAAAATCATAAATCATAAATCATAAATCCAGATTAACCCCTGATAATTCTCGAAAACTTTTCCCCAACATTTTCTCGATTTGTATTGAATCCCGATGAAAAGCAAGAGCAAACCACAAATCTCAAGTGTCAAACGTGGGGGCGGAAAATGAAGCTGTACGACAGCAAATCGCGCGTCTTGCATGTGCAATATGTAATATGTAACATGTAACATGCAATACCTACCTATGCATACCTAACCATTCACCGATTTGCTTCGGGTAAATCAAGTTTAGTTCCCACCGTCCCACGGTTCCTTCCCCAAGAATCCCAAGGAAACACTGCACTGCCACAACCTTGGGAGACACAACGTCGGAAAGAAAGTTTCATCGCCTCGAGGATATTTTTTCTCTTTTTTTTAACTTGTATGGTTTATCTTCTACTTCTTCTAGAAGTAGTTGAAACCCCCTGATGATCTGGTTCTATTCGTTCCATTTAAAACATCAAGCTCATGCTGCTTATTCATAGACGAACCAATTGGAAGCTTGAATAGAATGATCCAATGATCCAATGAGTCAAGGGGTAGTCGAGATCTGGTGAAGTGTCTTTTTTACTAACCATTTCTAGAAAAAGGTTTGAAGATGAATGGATAAATAGATATATGGAGAAGGACCCTGCATCTAAGAGTACCTAGATAACCAGGGTAGGTTAAATTTTTGGGGTTCAAATGATTTTTGATAGGAAGGATTGGATGAATCAATCAATGAATAATGGCGGTCGATGTGAAATACTTTTGAGGCTGTTGTAACGGTGAAGACCATAAGTAACACGAGAACGGGATTTTTATTTTTGACATGTGAATTTGAGCGATTAGTGAGGTGGTACGGAAAAAGAAAAGGAGAATCAAGAAGTGAGCAGAGCATGAGAGAGATCATAGATGACAGGACACTTGGTAAGCTTTAAGACAAGAAACAACAAGCAGCAGTCAGCAATAATCTCTTCTAGCCAGCGAAGAGAATGTCAAGAATGTAAAGGAAGCTGAGAAGATGAGGAGATGAGGAGATGTATTTGCCTCTTGTTGGATCCAATCAAAAGTTCACTTGATAGACACGGGTAAATCTCGATATGGTAAATCTAGATATGGTAAATCCAGATATGGTATATCAAATTCACAACCAAAGAAAGTAATTAAGTATAAATTCATAAATCTGTTGAGAAGTAAAATTGGAGTAAAATTGGAGTCATCATCCTTTAGTGGCTTCTCAAAGTCTTAAAAGTGGAGAGATTTTAGTGGGGAAGAAAGGAAAATATTGGAGAATTTGAACGGGAACGTGGTTCATACTAAAAAAAAAAGACTAAAAGATTAATAAGGGTCTTTTTTTCGATTTCGTATCCATGGATAGGTAGGTATTAGTTTAAATGTTAAAAGGTAAAAAGGTAAAAATATATTTCACATATTCACATAATCACATATAAACTTTGAACATTCCCACCCCCCATTCAGACCTTCCTCTTCTTACCTCTTCTTTCTTTTGAGATCTTTTCAACCATTTCTTCTCTCTTTTTCCTTCACCATTAGAAATCTGGAATTTTCTTATTGCTGTCCTTAAGGTGGCTTGGCCTGTTGATTCTCTATACTTCATTGCATTATAGAATCGTAGAGCAAGATTTCCTCTCCTCAACACGATCAAGATCTTTTGAATCGTCTCAATTGTGCTAAGAAAAACACGTACATACGAAAGAATTATTACTCTCTTCAACCGCTCAAATTGGAGGAAAAGAACATTTACTATCATGGCACCTTCAACTCGCTCTTCAACGGGCAAAACCCTCGTTGAGGAAAAACAACCTCAACATCTTGACATGCATGGAAATGTCTTCGAATTACCAAATTATACCATGAAAGAAATTTACGATGCTATCCCAGCTCATTGTTTCAAACCTTCAATCATTCGATCAATGGCATATGTTGTCCGCGATTACTTCTACGTCTCTACCCTCATCTACCTCGCCGTCACTTACATCCCACTTCTTCCAAACCCTTACCTTCGATTGGCTGCTTGGATCGCATATACCACAGTTCAAGGATTCGTTTTTACCGGTATTTGGATTTTGGCACACGAGTGTGGACATGGAGCTTTCAGCAAGAGTAAGAAATTGAATTGGACCATGGGATTGATCATGCATTCTTTCTTACTTGTCCCATTCCACTCCTGGAGACTTTCTCACTCTCAACATCACAAAGCAACGGGAAATATGGATAAGGATACTGCATTCGTTCCACATACCAGAGAAGGGTGGATCAAGAGAAACTTTGGAGAGAAGGCAAAGGCGAATATGATTGAATTTGCTGAATTGGCAGAAGATTCTCCAATCTATTCACTTTACTATGCATTCATTCATCAATTGTTTGGATGGCCAGGATATCTGCTTGCCAATTTGACTGGTCAAGATTATGATGGTGCGAAAGGAATGAGAATTTCTCATTTCTACTTTGGAGAAGACAGTGTTTTCTACAAGAAGCATGAGTTGCCATTGATCGCTTTAAGTGATGTTGGTGTAGCTGCTATGATTGGTGCCTTGATTTGGGCTGGTCAAGTCTTTGGAAGTTTCAATGTTATTGTTCTTTGGGGTGTTCCATGGTTATGGGTTAACAACTGGATTGGTGAGTGCTTTCCCTCTTCCCCGTCACGATTCAAAACTAATATATTCTCTTGAAGTTGCCATTACTTTCCTTCAACACACCGATGCCACCATGCCTCATTATGACAACAAGACTTGGAACTTTGCTCGTGGTGCAACCGCAACTATCGATCGTGACCTCGGTTTCATCGATACTCATCTTTTCCACGATATCATTGGTACTCACGTCTGCCATCACTTGGTCTCAACAATCCCCTTTTACCACGCCGGAGAAGCAAGTCAACACATCAAGAAAGTCATGGGACAACACTACAAAGCCGATGTCAAAACTCCCTTCTGGACAGCCTTCTGGAGAAATCAACGTTCCTGTAAATTCGTTGAAGAATCTGAGGGTATGGAAGGAAGTGGTGTGTACATGTTTAGAAACTTGTACAACAGAGAAGGAGAAGTTCATGCTAAGGATCTTACCAATGGTCAAGCTGAAATTGCCAAGGAAAGTGGTAAACCTACGGTTTCTAAGGTTGTACCAGTTGGTGCAATGGCCACTGCCATGTCAACTAGCAGAAACATCAATGCTGGAAGAAGATTAAGTCAAAGTGTCCAAGAGCGAGCAAAGGCTGGATTACCTCTTCTTGCTGAGGTTTTGGGAGAGTGAGTGGTTTATATATGACGATGCTATCGAGTTGAGAATGATTGGTTGTGTAACACGTGCTTTGGTGGATGGAGTTGGGGAGTTTGAGGTTTCAAAGTTAGAGAAAATATATGGGATATGATACCGATAGATTTTTCACGTCAAACTTCTTTTTAGAGATAGATTGGTTGGTTGGATCTGCGTCGGAGTAGTAAGAGCGATATGGACTAGACTGGATAGATGGACTGACAGTCTAGACTATAGTAGCAACTTACTTTTAGAATAGAATAGGACTGGCACAGCGAAGACATTCAAATATATGACCGTACGATTTCGATGCGCTTGTAGCCGCGAATGTGATTGTTTCATCTGACTTGAAAATACGTTCTTACTCTCATAATTTACTTGTAGCTAGCTAGTATTATCTCAATTCTTCGTGGAGGAGCTCTTTAATATACTATGTCTCCACCCCTACTTCTCGCTCGCCCCCTCTTTTCGCCTACCCTTTTGCACTATGAACGACTATTTTGACTTATTAACAACTTCGTCGGAGTTGTATGTACAACTTTGAAGGAGATATTGGGAGAAGTGTTCTGGTTGATTCTTTTGAGAGGGTATTGTGAATGTATAATTTTGATTCGGGGTATTGGGGTGTAGTTTGAATACACACAAGTCTGTACACCCACTGGTGGGGGTGGTATGTAAGGAGGACTCCAACCAAAAACGGTGGGCTGCAGAAACCCAGACCACCGGAAATAACCGAGAATCAACCCTGGTTCATTTCAGCCTCGTCGCAACCTCACATCATTCTACAAAGGAATATTGACCAACACCACATCTTCTGCAACATCGCTTCTCAAGATTGCGCGACAATATGGCTACCGGTAGAGGTAATATCTTCTATTCTAACTGTCAAGAAAATGTCATATTGATTAAAACCTAATAGATGCCGTCGCGAGCGACGATGAATCCACCATCAAAGTCGCGCCCAAGAGAGAACGAGGAGGAGGAGATAAGTTATTGGGCAACATCAAATTAAAGAAACAACCCCCGAAACATAATAAGCCGGGTAATTGGAGAGATGGAAGTATTATTGATGGTGATACCTCCCGCGATCCCATCACTCGTTATATGAATGAGGGACTAATCAGCCTACATAGTCGATGACAAAAAGAAAGGGACGGATACACCAAGTGCGAATTTGATTACGAGTCCCGGTCCAATAGTCAATGTCCTAGATGATTCTGCGCGCGAAACGTTTGCGACAGGAAGACCATTGGAGGATAGTCCCGATTTGCAAGTTTGTAAGCATTGCAAGAAGAGCATATTAAAGACTGCGGCGAAAGAACATATTGAGGGATGTTTGAAGTTGAAGAGGGAAAAACAGCAGAAGAAGAAGGAATTGAAAGAAGCCAGGGAACGACAGAAGAAAGGATTACCTAGTAAAAATGTCGATGGGGAAGGAGATACGAAGATGGGTAGTGATGATGATGACGATGATGATGAGAAGGGACCGGGTGGTTTTAAGAGTTCAAAGAAGAGTGCGGGGAAAAATAATGGGGATGCGAAGGGAAAGAAGAGAAAGGCTGATGGTGAGGGGGAGAAGGGTCCAAAACAGAAGAAGAAAAAGGAAGAGCCGAAACCAAAAGCTCCGAAACCTAAAGGTATGATTTCTTGAATCTTAAAACTATATTTCTTATATCTCTCATGGATATAATGGCGGGGATATGGAGGCAGATAGTGGAAGAGTCGACGATTTGAGCGCGACTCTATCAGGGCTTCACTATTTACTCTAAGAGAGCTCCCCGAGACTTGAAGATACTCATCCTCCATCCAACACTTCTTTCATTTGCACCAAAATCTCCGATCATCTCAATCATGGAGACAAGACGATCAAAAAGATTTTATTAAAAGGCACTTTCAGCTAACAATTTCACCCTTTCTGAAGGTCCAGTCGATGTAGAACGTCAATGTGGAGTTCTTAAAGATGGCGTTCCTTGCGCTCGTTCTTTAACTTGCAAATCGCATTCTATGGGTGCTAAAAGAGCTGTTCCTGGTCGTACTTTACCTTATGATATGCTCCTTTCACAATATCAGAAGAAAAACCAGGCCAAACAACAGAGTACGTCATTTCCTTCTTTCCTTACCATCTCACTTACCATCCCCTCCCAAACCCAACTTAATATCTAACCCCCAAAACAGAAGCAGCAATCGATGCCAATGCCCCCCTCGAAGATGAAGATCTCCTCAATGGTCCCATCGATTCCGATGAAGAACTTCTCGCTGTCCAATCCGGTCTCGCAAATTGGAATCCGCAACCGTTGGTCCCACCACTCATTCAATATCCAATTCAGTATCGATATAGAGATGAGAGATTATGGGAACAATTGCATAATGCTACGAATGGGTTTACATTGAATATTTGTAAGGTCAAGGGACTTGGAGCTCAGAAAGCGGGACCGGGTATGGAGAATGGCGAAAATGGTAATGGAGATGAGATAATGGGAGGAATGGGAGAGGGTAGCAGTGCGAATGGAAATGGAAATGTGGGAGGACCAATTAGGAGACAGAGTGATTTCGTTTTGCAGGGTGTTCCCCCGAAGAAACAAAGTATGGCTGCAAGAGCCTAGTTTCACCGATCTACAAGGTATAGATTCTCTGGGTTCTCGGCGCTTTTTGGTTAAGGGCGTACGGCTGGGATTGGATATCTCCATGGGGGTGTTTTCATTGGGAATGATGGGTGGATAATTTCACGTGTTTCATGGGAAGTTCATGGCGTTGTTGGTTCCCTGGAATGGAGATACCTAGGCACTATTCATGACGGGTCATATTTACATGCATACCTGGTACTTGGTTATCACGAATCTGAATCTGGTTCTGTGAAAGACAGACAGACAATTCAAAGGCGTTGTGATTTGTTTTATGGGATACATTCATGGATGGGCTGGGTGGGGATGGCGTATTAGGGTTGGTTGGCATGGTATTACATTGCATTACATTACATTACATCATGTTACATAGGCATAATGGGATGAGGTCTTTACAACGAGATCGCGGGCAGACTTGGTATTAGGTAGGGGGTAGAATGAGAATGAGGATGAGAATGAGAGTTAATGCCAAGAGACCCAAGTGGGAGAAGAGTGACGTTTGAGAGGGTGTTTTTTGGGGGGTGATGTGACGTGAGGTGAAGTGAAGTGAGGTGAAGTGTATGTTTTATAACTTGATAGAATCAGAATCATCCAGGACAAATCAGACAATGAGGATGGGATCAATGAGATGAATGAGATGAAGGAGATGAAGGAGATGAATGAGATGATTTCAACGGATGGGATTGATGGGATTGATGGGATTGATGGGGAATACTTAATTAGGGTAAGCTTCATGACGAGTTTTGCGAAGCTGGGGAGCTGGGGAGTTGGGAGGCGTGGCGTGGATTTGTGG
>NGKI01000010.1:78169-92115 GCA_002162615.1 Myriosclerotinia duriaeana
CATCCCCATCCCCATCCCCATTCCCATTCCCATTCCACAACCCTTTCCCCCATTAAAAGTTTTGGCATCCACCAATCTAGTCTGCCAAGTCCAGACGATTGGATACCTACCTACCATGGGGTGCATGTATTTGCATATACTTGCATTTCACCAATCTAGACAAGATACTCAACACTCGCGAGTTCATGTATCTAGCTATGTATCTGCACCCAAATCCGCATGCTGGTTATTTCATCGCAACTCATACAATCAAATTCGATCATTTACAATGCATTATGATATAGGTATAATGACCTAGTATCCCCTATCCCCTCGACTAAGCGGATTCTGTAACGCTATATCATAGTCATACCAATACCCCTTGTTGACTTACTTAGTACGCACCACGCTATCCTGTTAATCTGTCTATAATACAATGATCCCTTTCCTTTCCTTTCATCCATTCCAATTCTTTTCATCTACTCATTCAGTTCCGACCAATGTCCCTACGAGCCTACGCCGATGACCCAGCCCCATGACCCATATTCCCCATCCTTATATTAACCTTCTCCCTATGTCCTTTATTCTTCAAATGTACTTCAAAATTGCCAACTGTCGTCTCTGGACCGGGGGTATATAATTTTCCAGGACAATCATGACATCTTATTCTAGGTAGGTACATCCATTTTATACCTTCAGGAGTTGTGCCTGGAGCTGGAGCTGGGACCGGAGTTTCGGAGGACATGGAAACGGCGGAGTAGCGCATCATGCCTTCGAAGCGATCGTTAGGGTATTGTTGGTGGAGGGCTGTGAGACCTGTGGTAAGCCAGGCGGGAGGTGGTGGAGGCTGGTGGATGTGTTAGTTGGGTTTTGGAGAGTAGAAAGGTTAGGAAGGGAACATGGCAATGGATATATCATGTAAAGTAAACCGATCATGTGTTGGAATGTAACAAGAAATTAAAAACTTACAGCTGGAAGGGGTTGTCCCGGAATAGGAGCTGGAGCATCAATCCTACCAATTTGACCCACCGCTGTTGCACTTAACGCTTGTGGCGTAGGTGCTGGTGCTGGTGTTGTTGCTGATGGTTGAGCTGCTTGAACTCCAGGTGTTGAAGGAGGACCCATAGATCCTGGTGGAGCAGGTGTACCAAATGTTGATGTTGCCCGAGTCATTGAAGGAGTTTGTTGATGACTTGGACGACCTCTGCTTAATTCTTTGACTAGCTTCCTGAATTTCTCTTTGGGAATTTTAAGTTTCACTATCAGTGAAGGATTATCCACACTTTCGTCTCGTGCATCACGACCAAATTTCCTCGCTGATGTTCTGGTTTCATGATGATGTGCTAGCATGGATTCTGGGGTTTCTGATCTTCCGATGTTGGCCATTCTTTGTTGTGCAGCTGTAGCTGCTCCACGCATATTTCTCGTTCTTGCAGTCCCTTGGCTCACTTGTATAGCCGGAGAATCCGGTGAAGAATCTTCACTATCATCTGATTCCGAAAGATCTGCACCATCTTGTCGACCAAAACCAGCACGCCTTCCTCTTCCTGAAGGTGCCCCTACTCGTTCTCGTTTGTACAATCGACTCTCTTCGATCGTTGCTGCGGCTCCTGGTAACACGGAAGATACAACCAAAGTCCTTACTGTTCTTTGTCTGTCCTTCAGATCTGGTAGAGCTGGTCCTCCTCTCCTATTTACAGATCTCTTTTGTCTTCGTTGTTCGCGTGAAAACACCAACTCATGCTTTTCCAAATCTGCTTCAGACACTTCATATAAATACGGCGCAAACTCTTTAATTTGTTGATGCGGCCGTAACACCGAGGTTAGAGGCGAAGGTAAAAACGCAGCAACTAAATCGGCATCTTCAATCGGCCTGCCGTCGAATGGATGTCCAATGCCATACAAGCTCCTTATAAACAATTGACATTGTTCTCGTATGCAATGTGCTATGGCTGTCGTAAATTCTCCCGAAAGGGATAAATCTATGGCCATACATTGAGCAAATTCTTCTGGGGAATTCAACGGATTGTTAATATCCCATTCGAATTTATCTTCCAACGTATGTGGTCCAACAGTGATGTTGAGCTTTATCAGGATACGCATATCATCATTCTTATATGCTGTATATGGTAGCATCTCATCCAGGGGATCCTCTGTGGTATAAACCGGGGGGTGGAAGTCGCGAATCTGTTCTTTTATTTGCTGTTGAATTTGCTGTTGTATCGGGTCTAATGCTGGAGCCAGTACACCTAGATCCTCCACGATATGCTTCGAGAAGGTTTCGGGAGTAACAGTTCGTTCATGAAAATTCCAAGTGAATGTATCTCGAAGTTTGTACTTTTCCCAATCCACATCCAACCTTATGGGCACTAACTCTTCCACTTGTTCTGCCTGCATGGCCATATCTTTGCGCTTGATTCGTAGTCGCGGTGCATTCCTCTTTCCAGGTCTCGGTTTATTAATCGGATATAATATTCTGGTTGGCCCATCTGTGAAGCCATTGCCGTATCCATTATAGCCTGTTCCAAATAGTCGACTGGATGTCCAGATATCTTTGCGATCACGGACTTGTTTGTATTCATTTGCTTCGTGGTGTTTGTGGAGATAGATAGTTGATTGTTTATTTAAGTCATCGCTAATGGCAGCAGCATGGACCAAAGTGTGATGTAAGTATTGTTCGAGTAATATCTTGTCGAAATCGGATTTCGTTCTAGGTCGATGTGTTAGAGTAGCAGATTGAGGTGAAGTAGTATTCGCAGATTCAGAAGGTCCAGCCGTGACAGCTGAGGAAGAATCATCCTGAGAAACCTGCTGGAGATCTTGTGTCATGGCGAAAACATTCGCGACAACTATGCGATCAATGTGAAAGGTCAAGTTGAATAAATTTGGTTGGTTGGTTGGTTGGTTGGTTGGTTGGCAGGCAGGCAAGCAGAGGTAATTAAATAATAATTCACAATCTCATGAATAATATCATATCGCGAACCTTTAATAAACTCGCGACAACATGAATGAATACACGGGGCGTGAGATTAGTGAGAATTGACCATAATGGTCTAAATGGCCTTCCGTAAAGATTTTTACGGTGATTCAAAAAGACATCATCCGACATAATTTATTGACCGCCTACCACACCTGGAAGGGATCTGCCCTACCTAGATACTAACTATCCATGGATATTCTAATCTTACATCCTCTCAGTACCTAGGTAGATAAATGAGTAACTGGTCATGCCGATAATCATTCGAGCGCAGCGAGCAAATGGGGGTTTGGGGGCTTGCCCTATTCATAAGAATGAATTCAAATACCCAATAATCAATTGAAATGATATGACGCTCCGCTAGCCCTCCGGGGGCCACTGCCGTGGAGGCAGACTATTCGGACGCCAACATCAGTACCCGTGAACCCGTGAACCATGTGTAACAAGCTCAAGGCTCTAACTTGTAGGGAACTCCTTTACGGGCCGCTGGCTTCCCGAACAACCCTTAACAACGTGGTGTCACTGGTGTCGGGTAGTGAGTGAGTGGTAATAAATGACAGAATGGATACAATAGAAAGTTATCGGTAGGTAGGCATAGTAAACTAGAAATAATATCTTTATATAGTAAATCGATTAATTCATATAGCAGCAATGATCAATTATATGATTATTTTTATGTTTTTATATATTTATATATTTATATATTTCTTATGGCTGGTGGTTAACAAGGTCGAGCGAGGCACCAGGTGAGGTCACCCACCAAGCGAAACAAAGTCCACACAATACCTAGGTAATCTAAAATAAATCCTTTTAAGCTTGCTTGCTTTAGGTACTGTACCCCCGCCGCCTCTATTATTATTGAATAAGGTCCAGGAACATACGAGGGGAAAAATAAGAAAACACTCTTCACCCGTTTTGCACCTCAACAAGAACAACAACAACAACAAATCCATATTACTTTCAATTACTCAACCAGCATAAAATAAACATAATAACCTCGCAATCATGGCCGATAAGAAGGAAGAAACTCAGGAGATTGGTCTGTTATTTCATATTCCCTTATTAATCATCATCAATCTCATCTTACTTCTTACTTGGTGGTTGATGTTACTTTACTGAACGAAGATGACCCCGCCAATGCGACTCGGAAAGACACAGGAATCTGCACAACCCACCTCGAAAACAGCTTGAAGAGGAAAATTGACTAATGATATCTATGTGTAGATTACTCTCTCAATAACCCTGATACTCTCACCAAATACAGAGATGCCGCTAAAATTTCCGAAAAGGTCTTGGAGGCTGTGACTGCTTTGTGTGTTGCTGGAGAGAAAATTGTGACAATTTGCGAGAAGGGTGACAAGCTCCTCGAGGAAGAGATAGCAAAGGTTTACCGGGGAAAGAAGATGATTAAGGGTAGGCAGACTTCCATACCAGTCATACCTATATAGCTAACGAACGAAAAGGTATTGGCCATCCAACTACTGTTTCTCCTTCAGCTTTCGTAACACCTTATACTCCTCTTACCTCGGACGAAGCCGAAGCCGCCGTTGTCCTCAAAGAAGGCGAAGCTATCAAAATTCAACTCGGTGCACAAATTGACGGATTCGGAACAATTGTCTGTGATACCATTATTATCCCGTCTGCGGAACACGCGAATGGCGAGATCAGTGGAAGAGAGGCGGATCTTTTGTTGGCTACACACTATGCAAATGAACTTTTGTTACGTTTGATGGTTCCCCCTGGATTGGTCAAAGCTGGCACAGAAGAAGAGCAGAAGAAGGCAGCTAGTGTTAAAGCTCCTACCCAAGCTAAGATCACCAGCTTGCTCGAGAAGGTAGTAAAGAGTTACGATTGTAACTTGGTCGAACACACCACCTCTTGGCAATTTGAGCGCAACGAAATCGAAGGAAAGAAGAAGATTATTCTTGCTCCAGGAGAAGGCAACAAGGGTGATGGTGTTCCAGAGGTCAACGAAGCTTGGGGTGTCGAGATGGGGGTTTCTCTTGGTTCTGGAAAGACCAAGAACTTTGAGAACAGAGCGACTCTTCACCGCCGTACTAACCTCACATACGCTTTGAAGCGACCAAGTTCTAGAGCAATTATGAACGAGGTTGTTAAGAAGTTCGGTACTTTCCCATTCAGTTTGAGACAATTGGAATCTGAGCGAGATGCTAAGGTTGGTGTTGTCGAGTGTGTACGTGGTAACGTATTCAGACAATATGAAGTTGTTGGAGACAAAGACAACGCTCCAGTCGCAAGATTATTGACCACAATTGGTAAGTAAATGTTAAAACTGTTGTCCTTTCAAAGATTAAGCTAACATAATCAGCAATCACCAAGAATGGTTTACAAAAGCTTGCCTCACCCCCTGAGCCAGATCTTAGCAAGTTCAAGACCGATAAGAAGATCACCGATGAAGAGATCCTTAAGATATTGGAGCAGCCTTTGGCTAACCCTAAGAAGAAGAAGACTGGCAAGAAGGCTGCAGCCGAGTAGATGAATAAATGAGGAATGGGCACGTGATAAGAGGAATAGAGGTTTATGACTGAAGTTATTGAGAGCTGACCAAATGATTTGTTTCATGCTTCAGTATTCAAAATCTACTCTTTCTCGTATCGACGTTTTTTTGCTGCCGACACTGCTTCATAAAGCTTGTCAAGCATTTCACTGTTCTTTACCTCATTTATTGTTATTACGGGGGGAGCGAGCGATAAATGTCGTAACTCGGGTCTGCATCCCATAAGGCGATTTTTTTTAAGCAGTGGAAAGCTTCTCAAATTTAGAGATATGCAGCAAACATATGACTATCAGATTATTTGTGCAAGTGAAGTGAATTTTAATCTTTTGATTACCAATAGTGTAGTATTTACTTTCAGCTATGGTCCTATGGATCGATGTGACGTGTAGCCTACTGGCAGTGGCAGGAGCAAATTGTGTGTGTACCAAGGCTGGAGCACCAAGGCTTGAGCACTCTTTAACCTATAGGTAAATACCTATTCCAACCTTGGAACTACTAGGTATTCAACAACCACTTATTAGTCTCTCGGGCTCAAGATTCTCAAAGCATTTTCGATTACATTAACTTGGGATATTCAAAAATGAAATAATCTTTGAGAACTTTGTATATTGTTAGGCGGTTTGTTTCGTTAATTCGTTCATTCATTGCCTGTTCACCTACCAACCTACCAACTTACCTACCTACCTACCTACCTACCTACTATAAAGTCTAGTACTAGTATCTATCTGCTACTAGATAGTATCTCCAGCTACCTACCTACTACCACTTACCACCTAATTGGGTACAGCACCTACCTACCTCCTCTTTTCAAAGACTCGGTTATTAGCGTACATATGTAGTAGGTTACCTAGGTTGAAGGCAAAATCCCAGAAATTACCTAGTTTGAGTCAAGACCACCAGTAGACTCATCAACTCATCAACTCGACAATCCCGAGTCATCATCATCATCATCGCCGTAACACTCACTTTCTTCGCTTCTTAGGCTCTTTTTCGCTTCCTTTAGATCGAACTTAAGGGAAAAACGCGGGAAATTAGTCAACTTTTACAACAATCCCTCTAAGAAGCCCTTCCACGGTTTCCATAGATTTCATCAAAGACACAGTCGAGGAAATTAATACGGAAAAAGGTGTTTTGCAGCCAAGTTCCAACTTATTAGTCGAGTAATTGCCGCCCTATCCATTCACCACACTCAGCCTTTTAAGCGATTCTTGAGTCTTTCGGTCATTTCATTTCATTTCTTTCGGTATCGATAAGGATATGGTAAGAGATTCGACACAAGCAAAGATTCGACATAACCTTGATTCAACAGAAGATTCACATCCTCTCTCTATTTTCCTTTCAAAATCTATTGTCTTCCTAATCACTTAAACTTCACAATAACAAAGTCAAAAAAAAAAAAGGTATTTTCCTCTTCCTCTTCCGCTTCCCCTATTGTCATTTACCCCTCTTTTCGCTCATCATTTCATACCTACCTACCCGTCTCTTCACATGATTCATGATTTCTCTACGAGTACAAGGAGGAAATCTTACGCGATCACCTTTGACTTTGAAATAGGAGGATATATTTTTCCTCATTTAAAAAAACATGATTTGCATCGAAAAGATTATCGATTAGAATCATTTATTAATCGTTTTTACCATCTAGGAATTCTATAATCCTCATCAAAGATTCAATAGACACATTTCCGTCATTTGTCATTTGTTATTTCGCTCACCCAACCATTTTGGTGGTTGTCAAGGGGCACTAGCTAAGGGATTTCATCTCGAAGCGAGAACTTGACTTTCTTTCCTGCTCAATTCAACCATACCACGATAATTCAACGCGTACATATCCCTCAAGAACGGCATTCAAGAGTATTTGCATGTTTGCAAATTGAAGAGAAGTACATGAAATCTGCTTTAATTATATGACACTTAAACTAACAATTCATTAGTTATTCTTGGGAGTGCGATCGCAATTGAAAGGAGTTCGGGTCGGTCGCAGGAGGCGACGAGCGAGGAAGCTATGAGCCAACTCAATTCTCGCCCAACACGCTCTCGTCGTTCCAGTCCTTTTGTGTCCTCACAACGTAATCCGAATTCTTCTCCAGCTACGCTCGCAGAAACAGGTCGAAAAAGAACGTTTATGGATAAATGGACGGAGCCTCCTATTCCTACGCCTTTGCCATCTTTTGCAGAAGCTGGAATGGAAAGACACGGGGTGGTCGCAAATATGACAGCACTTGGTACGCGACCGAGCGCGAAAGCTGTTAAATCTTCTGCCAAACCTCAAGCAGCAGATCTGAATGGAAGCAAACGTACTGGCGTCCCTGAAGTGATGGGTGAAGCTCCTCCCTCTTTATCAACCACACCTCAAGAAGCGATAGAGACTTCGGAACCTATCTCGAACGTTTCGCGACGAAGATCGACATCTACAAGAATCGAAGACCTTGATTACGCTCCACCCTCGACTCCTCAACAACCAAGAAGTGCGCGAAAAAGTCTTACTAGATCGAGTGTCCCACCTCAAAGTGTGGGCAACGAAAGTGAAGGACCTAGCATGTATGCGAATTCTCCAGCTCAACGCACACCACTTCCACATCAATCACCTTCTATAGCTTCTTCTCAAGGTTATACTGGAACTATGAATTATCTATTTGATGAAGAAGAGAAGGTTCGACTAAAGGAGATGCGGGATCTTGCGGCTGCACAGGCTTTTCGCAAAAAGACCGAGAAATACGTGGAATTCGCTGTATCCCAAGCCTTGGAAGAGCAGCGTCTGTGTACAGCATATGCTTTACGAACACTCTACGACGAAGAGAAAGAAAAAGGAATAGAATCTTTTGCCAAGCTTGTTGAAAAACAGGTCTACGAGGAGGCTACTGAAGAGGAGACTAGAGAGTTTTGCAGATTGATCGCGCTCAGGAAAAAGGAAGGTAGAAAGGGCAAAGCTGACTATTATTTCAACGGAGATGGTAGCGACCCTGCTCCTTATCGTCCGCAACGTCGTCAACCTCAATTACCAACTCCTCGAGTCATTACTTACGCGCCATTTAACCCAATATTCGGAACAACAAGACCTACTACATATTCTTCGCCATATGCTGCACCATACACTTCGATATATGCTGCGCCACCACCACCACCCTCTTCTTCTACCAACAAAGATACAACAGCGGGAGCTGCCGATCCTGTAAGGCGGTCATCAGATGTCAAATCACCCTCCGCATCCGTATCGCCACGAAAGTCGGGAGATAATTCACTTCATCCTAATAAAAAGCACAAAGCAAATAGTTTTACAGCTACGAATGAGGAAGTGAATGGTAACATCGATGCAAGTGCATCCGGAGCTGATGGAATCACAAAGAAGAAACAGAACGGAGTTGCATCGGCTTCTTCTCCCGGTGCACATTCATCATCCCCACTACCAAAATTGTCGGATCGACCAAGAGCAGTCTCTATCTCAAGCTCATCATCATTATCTTCAGTTGATGAACAAATTCTTGACAATGAAGAGTATAGCCCTATGGATTTTGACCACGCTGTTAACCATGCTGGTACAACAAAGCCTTCGGATGGTTTCGAACAATCCAAGGCACAGGGTAGTATTCGGGTGGGTAAAGGTAACGCCAATGCCAACGCCAAACTTGATGAGTCCGTGTCAACCGAGACCCAGTCAAATGCTGGAGGGTCAATCAATAAGAATCAACCAATCAGATCAAAAGATTTGTCTAGGTTTGAATCAGATGCATTTTCATCCAAGGCAGGCAAGGCCAATAATAAGAGTCGAGGTCTGAACAAATCCAAAACTTCTTCACCCGCGCCTCCATCCTTCTCTGCTATCAATATTCCTACCAGATCTCACAACACAACCACAAGTTCAAATTCTCGTGTTGATACCGACAATACTCAGGCTAATTCAAGTATGGCACCTGAATTAATCCGTACCTCATCATCATCTTCGGTTGGATCAGTACCAATATTGAAACCAGTGCTGCCTAAAAAGCCACAGATTGTTTGGAAGTCAAAGAAGAAGCATGGAATTGATCGTCCTACATATGAAGAGAGTGAGATGGTTGGTAAATGGAAGCGCAAGGCGCGAGAAATTACCAACGGCATTACTGAGGATGTCCGTACTGAGAGCTTTGTACGTCCAGATATAGAACCAAGAGCTGTAACCTCTCCAGTTCGGGCTACTGGATACGCATCTGATGGAGATGATTCTGTTTCTATACCAACTGCTTCGGCAACAACTTCTAATCGTCCAGTCAAGACTATTCGATTGGTTACCAAAAATGAAAGAGCCACCAGAAGACATACGACTACTGCTCCTGTCAACAATTATGATTCAGAAATGAGTTCACCAACAGGACTTGGGTTTCAACCAGAGTTTCCTCCTGGATCATTGCCAAGTTCACGTGCTGGTACACCTTCATCTAATCGACCCTCTAGAAAGGCAAAGAATGGTACTGGTTTACGTGTCAAAACCTCGTAAGTTTACATGATTTATTTTATGTCTTTTGTATCACGTCAGATTCCAATTTCTACATTTCTCGGAAGGATTTTCTGTATTTCTCGATTATTACTTGTTTTTGTATCCTTTTGCGTCTTCGCTCCTTCATACATTGTTTCAAGGGCTCTTGCTGCGCTTGCCAACATCACAGCATACGACATACAACATAATTTTGTGTTTTTTTTTTTGTTACACAGTGTAACTAACGGAACTTTTCTTTCACATTGAATCGAACTTGATTTTTCTTTCTTCTTTATTTCTTATTTCAATGATCAAAAGGCGTTCGCTAACAAATCTTTTTCCCTTGCACAGACCAATGAAGAAAAAGAGTGGCCCTTCAGCTGGTATCCCAAGAGCAAGCGGTGAAAGAGATAGTCCAGTGGGTGGTTTATATCCAAATCAACAGGTAAGCTATTTTACTTTTTTCTATGAAGGAACGACGACGATGATGGTGAAAATGATAATTAGACGATGTTGTAAAGTTCTTCATCGCTTTTTGATCGCTTTTTGCTCATTTCAACCTCCCAAGTCCCATCCTTCATTGCATCCCTTCTCTATATCCTCCTACATGAAACATCAATATGATTATCATGATCATCATATATCTTGTTGGAGTTCTCTCCTATTTTTGTATGAAACACGATGGCATTCTGATGTATCTTGGATTAAACTTGGATTTCATTATGTTGCGTTTTTGTTTCATAATTCGGGGGGCTGGGTTTTTGGGAATATTGTGTGAAAAAAATACGAAATGTCCGGGCGGATAGCGCAAACTCTGATGATGGATGGTGGATTTGTCTATACCAGTCAAGACCCATTCCCGTACTTGCCGATCCAGGTCATCCCCACACATGAAACCTTGCCACCTTCACAATCATTATTCGCGATTACATTATTTGTTGAGGAGTTGTTATGATGGGAATGAAATAATCAAAAGCTGACATATGCCGGAACAGCCTGCAGATAACGACGACTATTGTGCGTCTTGTGGAGGTAATGGTCAATTACTTTGTTGCGATGGATGCACTCGCTCTTTTCACTTCAAATGCATAGACCCTCCAATAGATCCAGGAAGCTTAGCAGATGAAGAATGGTATTGTAACGCATGTCTTGCTCGAAATGTTCCTCGATCTAAGGATGAGGAAGTTGGATTTTTTGGCCCTTTGTTGGCAGATTTGGAGAGAAAGAATCCAAGTGCTTTCCATCTTCCAAAAGCAATTCGGGAATATTTCGAGAACGTGAAAACTGGAACTGAAGGAGAGTATGAAGAAGGCGTTGTACAAAAGCCAAAGTAAGCTTACATCTTGTAATCATCTTGGCTTCTACTTACTAACCATTTACTAGGAATAGTCGTGGTTACGATGAAGCTCCGGATTACTTCAGACTAAAGGACAACAAAGGAATTCCAATTCTCTGTCACAACTGTCATCTCTCAGCATCTCAACCAAGTCGAGCAATTATTCCATGTTCTTATTGCAGTCTATCATGGCATTTGGATTGCTTGGATCCTCCACTTGCCAAAGAACCTCCACCTGGAAGATCTTGGAGATGCCCTGCTCATGTTGATGACCTTCTTGAGCAAGTACCAGGATCTTTAGGTCCAGCTCATCGTTTCCGAAAGATCAAAGGAGCATCGCTCATCAAGCCTGTTCTTAGCCGTGGTGTTAGGAATAATGGTCATATCGAGGTTGAGAATACTGTGTCTGAAGATGAAGATAAAAGCAGTGGCTTTTATGAACAGAGAGAGTATGGTCATGTGTATAAGCTTCCAGAGGAGGGTATTAAGCTTGACTTCATTTCACGGTATGTACTGCTGAATTGTTACACATGTTCATTCACTGACATGACATAGTATTCATCGCGAATTTGGTCAATACAATCAACGAAGCTTTGCCAACAATAGAGCATCTATTCCGAAGCCACGACCACAAACCGTCGAATTCAATAGACGTGACATTGAAGAGCAACAAGCTGCACTCAATCTTGCATATTTAGCAACAGCCAATCCATCGATTAATCTTACACAAACTTTGATTGATGCCTTGATTGTAAGTTTTCTTTCTCCATTACACTTCTTACACCTCGAAACTACGTAACACAATGACGTAACAAAAACGCTAACCCTAAAATCCTTTAGTCCGAAGCCGATGAACCAGTTATCAAGTTAATAGCCAAAGGAGATCCATCCAAGCTCTCTACGAAAAAGCCATTGACTCAAGCTGATAAATCATCTTTGGTGGCCATGACAGCTTTCCTTCAAGAACGTTTGGCCTCTAACGCTGGCGATGGAGAGGCTGACGGTATGGTCGTTGATGATCAAGAAGAAGCCTTGTGATTCATGTGATTCTTTTTCATCAGACTCAGACACATATGGATAACATAACATACATCATTGTGGAGCTTTGAGGTACGTCGTGAAAACATGAGTGGAGGCAAATGTTGATCATCACGTGGTACATTTGTCACATGATGTGGAGCAATCAGATGACCTACATGGATTTTACTTCTTCTAGTATCTTCCACGCCCAGGTTATCGCTCACTGGATATCTTTGCCTGATCAATATCTGCTATTCAGCACAGATGTGCTTGCAACAGATATTGCTTTTTCTTTCAAAGCTCCGTTTCTAGTTTATTCATATACATCAATATTTCCATTGGCTCTGGCATACAATTCTCTTTTTCTCCTATTGCACAGCGCTTTTCAATCTTGTCATTACTCTTTCTCTTTCGGAGGGCATATCAAAAATTCAATCACACTTGTATCATATCATACGACACTTTCTCTTCTGGGGCTTGAGAGTCGTGAGAGGAGAGGAAGGTAGGAAGTGGGATAACTATGGAGAAGCATGGCGTTTAGGGGGTTTCATTAAATCATTTATTGAGGCTGAATTGAGATTTCTTACATTATGAACACTTACTGGATCTTAATGGGATGTGGATGAGATGGAGAGTGGTGGGAAGTTGTGGTTTTTTGCTTTTTGTGGGGGGGGGGCAGAAGGTGGATGGGGTTTGAATAAGAGGAATGAATGGTGATTGTGGATTGTGAAAGATGGGGTTAGATGAAAATGAGATGAGATGAGGTGGTCATTACATGGATGGATCGATGGATTGCCAAAGGTGGAAGCGTGGATCATATCGTCATATCATCTGGTTTTGTGATGGTTTTCATTCGATATTTAAGCTATGGGGGGAGGAAGGGAAGGGGGGGTGAATAGGAGAGAAGAAAGGTTGATGATCATGGTGGGAGGAGAAAAGTTGTTTGATAGCTGCTGCTACTACCATTTCCTGCTGAGATATTCGGTTCTTGATAAGGAATGGTATGGTGGGTATGCAGTAAGGAAGGATGGGAATGAGAATACTAGATTACTAGGTAGTGATACTCTCCAGTCATATCAGAGATGAGATGTGGAGATGTGGAGAAGTGGAGAAATGAGATGAGATGAGATGAATGATATGATGGGAATTTTTTAAATATGTCTTTGTGCCGTATTGTCTGAGGAAAGACGATTGATTTGTGATTCAATCTCCCATGTTCATTTTGACATTTGATGATTAATGTTTAATTTTATCTACCTACCAGCGGGTAGTAGAGGATATGAAGAATCAAGGATATCGATTGGGAAGGGGAAGGGGAAGAGGAAGGGGAAGGGGAAGGGGAGGAGGAAGAAGGGTATACTTGTACTGGTATTGGTACTTGTGTGTGTGTGTGTGTGTGTGTGTATACCTATGCTGCTTTATCTTATCGAATAGAGCAGAGCAGAGTAGAGTAGAGTAGAGTAGAGTAGAGTAGAGTAGAGTAGAGTAGAGTAGAGTAGAGCGTTATATGATGTATACTTGTGATTTGTTGGTGTTGGGTATAGGTATAGGGATGGGGGTATGGGTATGGGATGTGGGATATTATAGTATAGTATAGTATATAATAATAATATAATAATATAATAATATAATAATATAATAATATAATAATATAATAATATAA
>NGKI01000010.1:94092-106740 GCA_002162615.1 Myriosclerotinia duriaeana
CCCCCTCCCCTCCCCTCTCCGGCTCCAGCCCCCCAGTTAACAATATTGAGAACCGACAACCAAGTCATGTACCAGGTACCATGTGCAAAAATAATCATTAGTTAAAAGCGGATATCCGTACATTGCATTTCATTTTTCTTTCCACCTCTCAATTCCTCAATTTCACCTAACAAACAAACATAGTCCTTTTCTTAACGTGAACAGGGTATACGCTTCTCAATCTCTCACTCATTCCCATATCACTCCATCCCCACCCATCACCCATTCAATCACCTAGCCCTTCCCCTCGTCGTCCTACCGCGCCCCACCACATCCCTAATCTTCTTTGCTTTAGCTCCCTTCCCACTAACCGGAGTACTTTCCTCCTCCGTCACCTCTACCTCCACTTCTTCAACAGCCTCAACCTCCTGAGCCCTTCCCCTAGCATTCCTTGTGGGTTTCAATGCTTGTCTCTCGGTCTTCTTTTTTGTTTGAACCACTAGAGTTGATTCCGGTTTATGACCACCTCTCTTACCACCACGAGTTTTCTTGCCGTTGTTTTGAGCCTCTTCTTCCTCAATTTCCTCCTGGACTTCCTCTTCAATGTCGACTTGGGGCTCAACATCATCGGCCATATCTACGTCTCCATCCTCCGCGTCGACTCCTGGAGAGTCCTCTTTTGCTTTCTCAATCTCAGGCTCGGGTTCCGGACTAGCAGCTTTCTTCCCTTTACCATTTCTTCCTCTCCCAGCCGCTCTAGAATTCCTGGAGTTTGCCTTAGCGGGTGGAGGAGAAGGTGTAGGAAGCGGTAAATTTTGCGGTGATGTCAATTCAGCCACCTCCGGCGCATTGTCAGAATTTTCTACTTCTTCAACCTCTTCCTCTTGTACAACTTTCTTGCCCCGACCCTTAGGTGTAGCTTTAGTAGATCTAGAAACACGTTTTGGAGGCGAGGAAAGTAATTCATCTTCCATCTCCACATCTTCTTGCTCAGCTCCAACCTCGTCTTCGCTGGGGGGCTCTGGAGCAGATACTGCTTTCTTAGAGGGTGTCTTTGCCTTTGTCTTTGATTTGGCAGCTGCTCTAGCTCCACGTTTGGGTTGCGGTGGGGTGGCTTCAGTTTCGGACTCAGCTTCGACATCATCTTCCATAACAACATCTTCTTGTTCAGCCTCATCTTCGCTGACCACAGTTCGAGCGGATTTCTTAGGTGTTTTTGCCTTTGACTTTCCCGTCGATTTTGGCACCGGCTCTTCTTCCTCCACATCATCTCCATCTACCCCAGCAGCCCCAGCAGTATCTTCATCCTGCTCAGCATCACCTTCCTCCTCATCCTCCTCCTCAGATTCAACCTTATTACCATCATCATCAAAATAACTCCACTTACTAACTCCTTCCAACATTTCATCCTCATCCTCACTATCATCCCTATCAATGTAGCTCTTTTTCGCACTAGCACTTCTTCCACTTTTTCTTCTCTCTGCACTACTAATTGCTGGAGTTCTTGGTTCTTTCATTTTCTTCGGCTTGGGTGTCTTGGCTACTCTTTCTTTCTTGGGACCTGTGGATTTTGGTCTTCCTTCGGACCTTTGTTTCTTGGCCGCAGGAAGAGAGGAGTCATCCGAAGATTTGCGTTTTTGTGACTATAAGTTATATTAGTGCATACCTTAGACACATGAGAGAGGGGACAGATGCGAGCGAGTCATACCTTCTTCTTATCCACATTTCTAACCAAACGATCCAATTCTTCATCCATTTCCTCTGGTATATAATTCTTTTCCGCAATCTCTTGTGCTACACTATGGGATTGAAGTGCCCCGAACAATTTCGCCGGAACTCTGACTTTAGCAGGGTATGATTGCATAGTCCATCCCTTTTTAAGTTCCCACTTGGATATCACAGCTTGTGTGAGATCACTCAAAACGTACAGATTTTCGGATTCGTTGGGGTTGATAGCATCGCGGGCCTGTTTGACACTTTGAGCGTACTTATAGATGAGGCCTAAATTATCTTCCGAGGCGACAGAAGATACATAGTATAAGATGTAACGAGCATGATCGATAAGTTCCTTAGGATCGGCGCTATAATCAGGATGATGTGCTAAGAGTGATAAAAGTCTTGGGAGGGTCTTTTCGAGAACCATAGTTTTGGATTCAACAAAGACCTTTGCACGAGAACGAATCCATGTAACGATTGAGTTTTTGAAGTTTTGTTCGGGCTCGAAAGCAGTTAAGAAGATAATTGTGTAAAAACGATCAGGGAGCTTGTCCTTCACCAAGTATTTTTGAAGCTTTTCCACGAAACCTCTTCGAACATTGAGATGCTCATCTTGAGCTACGAAAGATAAACGATCGAATTGAGATGGTGCCAAAATTTCGTCAAATATCGGAGTAGTACAAAGCTTGAGCATTAATTGGGCTGCCAGTAACCTCAAACGAGATTTATGATGTCTAGGGGTATTCTTGTTCTTCGAAAGCTCTCCATTGTTGAATACCAATGTGTTTAGAACTTTGAAGACTGGTTGAGCAACAGTTTTTACTTCTGACTCTTCAACTGTACGTAGCCTGTTGACTAAAATCTTCAAAGCCCAACATTTGGCTTGACATTCTTCATCCAGTTCATCATCTTTTTGCCAGCTGGGATCAGTCTCTTTTGCTGGATTTCGGACTTGTAGGAGAAGTTCTTGAGTGGTGATTTCAAGAATTTCATCGCTGAAGTCATCCGCAATCTTGGGTGATAATAGTTGCAATTGACAGATTGCTGCTAGCTTGGTCAAGAAATGATCCTCGCCATACTTCCAACCTTTCGATGATTTTTCCAAAAGGTCCTTTGCATGCATCTCCTTTCTATCGGTAGCAGCCATCAAAAGGGTTATCGCATATTTGGCTGCTCGAGGAGGTGTTCCATAAGATGCGTAGCTAACCAAAGTTTGAGTGAACTTGCGGTCTTTCGGAAGTGTTTTCGATTCAGTTTTGCTTTTAGCATATACTGCACATGCTTTTAGGGTGGCCACAGTGCCTGGGTCATTAACTTTCGTTTCTGTTGGTGCCTCGTCCTCCAAGGTTTTGCATAATTCCTTGATATTCGCCGTCAGGACCTGTGGGTTCTTTTCTGAGATTTCATTCATGACTTCCTGAGCTGTAGCGCCTAAACCTTTATCGTCGGTTCTAGAAAACTGAAGAATAGCAGGTAAGTGACTTCGGTTGTATATCAAAAACGCAGAACGGTAGACGATTGGCGTTAATGTGTCGAGAAGACCAGCCGGGGCATTTGGTGCTGCCTCGATACGTTTAGAGAATTCTTTGATGGCATTGTGAACGGTCTTGAAATCGCTCTTAGGGTCCATCGTATACCGTAAAAGTTGATAGGTTCTTCGATCATGAAGCTTCGCGTATTTGTGTAAATCTTGGCTGGTTCGTAAAGGATCTGGAAGGAATTGAAGAAGGTAATCAATCACCGCATTCAGCTTTTGTCTAACATCCGCTGCATCACCATCAGTTACTCCTCCATTGAATTCTTCGCATTTCTTGACATAAGCAGCGAGAACATCAGAGTATGACTTTTGTCGTGCCTGTAAAGCGAAGAAAGCCTTTTTGGGTTTCGCGTCGAGTGATCGAACTAACAATAAAATGCGCTCTGCTCGTATTTTGTCCGCATCGAATGGTTCATCGGAAGATAATTGAGATTGAGAGGAGCCATTCTTGGATCCTTTAGCTTTGGAAGGAGGATAGGATAAAGGTAGGAGCTGCTCAAACATCACATGATCTAAAACAACATTAAGCTCCAAATCATTGGCGAAGAACCCTTCGAAAATTCTTGAAGGAATGGCCCCTAAAGAAGCGATCACACTCTCATTTCCTGCTGCAATCTCACCAGTTGCTACACCCCATATCGTACTAAGGGTTGTCATAGCTTCAGCTCGAACGGCAGGCTTACGATCTCTCGCCCGATCTGCAAGGTTGCTAAGGACAGAACCAGATTTGATCACTGGGCCATTGGGAGCAAGTTTCTCCATGATATCCACCAGGTTGAAGCTTGCAACTGCTTTCACAGCAGCGATTCTGACCTTTTCATCTGGATCATTTAACTTCTCTGCTAATGACTTGACCAAGGCAATTTCATCTTCGCGATTTAATCCGATACCTCCAGCTTCAGTAACTAAAATTCGTCCAATGGCTGTGGTCCAGGCGGATCGGATGACTGGCGATTTATCATTTTTTCGACCAATGAAACTATGATAAACAGATGGATGTGTTTGAGAAAATGACTGTGGTGAACTGGGTTTGACAAGAATACTTGTGATTGGTGTTGCTGGGTATTCATTAAGTCGTACTGGGGGGTAAGCAGCGGGATCCATATTAGGAAGAGGCGGTGGTCCAGCAGCGCCGATACCAGAGATAATATCTCCCAAAGTCTCAGTAGCCAATAAACGTAATTGAATGTTTTCCGCGGATAATTCTGCCTCAACTTGAGGAATGACGTTTTGTAGAACAGAAGGTGATGCACGCCATAATTCTCGGAGAAGTCTGTGAGCCTTGTTTAGCTCTTTCAAATCCTGATCCGTTGGTCCTGTAGGGGTATCATCATCATCTGAGTCCGCATCATCCTTTCGGTGTCCATTTGCTTTGCCTCCACTCGTAGAAACCTCCATCATAACATCGTTGAAGTATTGACTGACATAGCGAGACATCTTATCAGAACAATCATTACAGATTGTTTTTGCCATATTGTATGCTTCGGGTAAATCCTTCAGCAATAGAGTAGATTGCTTGTCATCGGCCTTTGCTCCATGCTTTTTACCTGAAGCAGGTGTAGCGGCTCGTAGAAATTGCGCAACAATAATATCGATAACCGCCGGCCCCATAACTGGTGCTTCATCCACCAAAGTAACCAAACATTGTGACATATTATATTCGACATCTTTACTTATTTGTTCGCCTGTTGAGGATTTCGAGGAACCGGAACAAATATCGAAAAAAGTACTGAAGAGATGAAGCATGAGATCCTCGGCATTTGGAAGATCTGTCATCAAAACGATACTTTTAACTTCTGTGAGAGATGACAAAACATATTTGTGCTCGGTGTTATATGTGTGACTTGGATTGGAGAGAGCAGGTAGGATGGTACCAACGAAAAAGGTAAAGATATTCTGATGAAGTTAGATTACAATTTAACATTTTGCGAAAGTTGAGAATAATATACCTTGACCTGCGAACTAGTATATGGTGCATCTGGGGCGCAAAGCTTCAATATATCCACCAAACAACATCCTGCCCATGCCTTGACACCGTTGTCCTTATGGTTCAATAAATTCTGCGCCGCAAGCTCTTTAGCTACAACAGTCAATGATGATTTGTCAATTTCCTCCTGGTCCATATCCCGGAGTTCATTCGCGAGCTTCTTGAGTCTCTTCAATAAAGTTTCGGTCGCAATGGGCTTGCCTGCGCGCCATGATAATGCTTCATTGAAGGCTAAGCTCGTAGATGGTTCTTCTGGTTCAGGAGATTCGATCGCACCGCGGCGCGGAGCCATTTTCAATTGAAAACTCCAATCGCGGAGTTATAAATATGATGAATGATCTCGTGAGAGTTGATTTGAAGATGCGGAGAGTAATGGTGGATTATTTCGTAGTTGAATTCGTTTGATGATTTGATGTACATATTGAGTTTACATGGGTGGATGAGAAATCGCGTGTAGTACCAAGAGTTGCCCTGAGACGCGTTTAAGCTTTTTTGGGTAATCGCGCTAGATACCATACAGACATACAGAGCATACAGAGCATACACTCAATACTATCTTCACTGCCTGCGTAGGTGAGTATGGTTCTTAATCGCTTCGAGATGACAAAGGTTTAATACGTCAGGAATCACGATAGATGTAACCTGAGCCTAGCAGCAATATCATTTCATGGTCCATTAAGTATATGCGACGTCGACATGCCGACATCTAGGTATTCAACCGATGCTTTCCATCCATACCTAGGTAGTGCTGTAGCGTGGATATATAGTGTATCATTGGTATCATTGGATGAGTATATGTTATTCATACGGCTTATGTTACTCATAACGACGGCCGGGCTTGGAATTGTATCTCTAATGATGTGACTGTTGGGATTTAATATGGTACTAACCGTATGCTAGTATCAAACACCTTTTGCCGTGTTCCAACTGTGACACATTGCTCCAGAACTAAGTACTCGTATTTGGCCTCATATATTGAAATATGTCCATCTTTCCGGAGCTTCAATATGTGTTGATCGTATAGAAGAGGAGGGGGTTAGGTATGGTACTCGGGTCCAAGGTAGTTTGGACGGTATCTTTGAATGACTACTTGATGTTGCTGTCCTATAGTAAGATAGTAATATATCAAGATCAGTAGTTTCAAGGGTATGATAGTTCAACACCCTGCAACAACTACTTTTTTCAACTATTTTGCTACTCCATGATGAAGAAATGAGACAAGAACCTTCAGGTTTAGATACAACCAAGTTCAGGTTCTCTGGGCATGAAGCCGGCCTTGAGAATCCAATACTCTTCGAATTTACAAGCACATGAGTTAAGACTGCTCCCACACCCTTCATATATCTGGATTTTGGCTCATGTTGATCCATTCTACTTGTTCCGGCTTACTATGATCGAGATGATTATGATGTTTCCCTCAGTGGTACAAAGGATGACTGTAATACCTACCATTTATCCAGACTTTTTTTTTGGACGACCTAGCAACCTTCATCGGCCTGAATAGCAGTGTAAGCTTGAGGGCTAGTGGAGCATCATTCTGATCAATGTGTTCTATTAATGGGGGCAAGCCCCCAAACCCCCATACCTCGCTGCGCTCGAAGATTCTTTTTGTACAAGATGAGATAACGTTCTAAATAGTCTGCCTCCACGGCAGTGGCCCCCGGAGGGCCAGCGGAGCGTCATTCAATCTATAGGTATTTTCTTTACACCGGATATGTATACAGTTTGAACATGAGCAACATTTAAATGGTCTCCTAGGTGTTGTATCTGCCACTGGAATGTCCACGCTGATGGATTATCTTCAACCATATCTTTGGATGAATCTTAGTTCCTCTCGACTGGTTTGAAGTATCATAAAACTCAAATTTCACTGAATACTATTCCAGTGTAAGATAGACCAAGATATGTAAGAAATACTTGGGTGTTATTCTCCTACCTATTGATAGCAATTGTAAGCAATCAAATTACCACCCAGGACTATAAAAAGGAACCATGGTGAATATTGAGAGAAGACAAATTGATTCATTCTATGTTGTTTGCTATGTCAAAGCCAGGAGGATATGTGTTTGCTACCAACAATTGGTTTATCAAATCATACCTATGTTCATCCCCTAGTGAAATATGTTTGCTGTTATTGGTTTGGAGATATTCTCTTGATACCAAGTTGTTTAATAAGACGGGAGTCTGAGAAGTCTCTGCAATGGATATCACAATTACTAACTGGATATGAACAATTTCAACCAATTAACATATTTTCTTCAAGCAAAACAACCTTGAAACATGGAAGCCTCAAAATTTCAAACCTTTAGATATCTTATGAGGTCATTCTAATTTGAGATTTTTCAATTGGCTGATTTTTCTGGTGTTTTAATGAATTCACTCTCAGCCTTTGCCTTTGCCTTCGGCCCGAAGTTGTCACCCCCTCTTGTGAAATAACCTCAGTTTTCAAAACAAGCCGAACCCTCTTGTAAAGAACTTCTCACCTTATTTCTGTGCCAAAACATAACACAACACAACACAACACAACACAACACAACACCACACAAAATAAACAAAATTTCATCAAGTTGTTGATCAATTTGATATAACACACTCGTTTTTGAACCTGATCTGATTATTAAAATTCAAACATCTTCCTCTACGCATCTTCCTTGACTCACTCTCAGATTTCATCTTCTTCCCCCCTCCCCCCCCAAAAAAAACTCTCCACATCCATCAAAGCACCGCGATCTATCAAAACCCTTCCTCGAAGCTACTCAGCTGCATAATTTTCATTCAAAAAATAGAACAAGTCTCTTTGATTTATTAAAATCATCAAAATGAAGCTCCTCTTGAGTTTTCTCTTCTTCTTTGTGGCACTGGTTGCTGCTGTAGATTCTGGAGGAGACGCGTCAACTTCTGGTATACATCAATACCAAATCTTCAATTCTCCATATTTAATTGCTAACTGTTATCTTTACATTATAGTCATCGATGCTATCCATCTTGAGGTTCGAGCTATATCGGAAGGAGGTGTGGTCTTACCAGGAACTTCCCTTGTAACTGTCAATAATGTGGTCGTCATCGCAACTTCATCAACTGACTCCTTGTCCAATACCCTTTTGGTTTCCTCTGCCATCGGTCCCGCTTCTACAACTAGTGATGCTTTTCCACCTGTTAGCCCGGGTCATTCAAATGTTCATAGCAGTGCGTTTGGTTCTACAACTGTTCTTCTCTCTACTGTCACTGTGGAACCGACTCCATTCGCTTCGGTTTATTCTACAAGCCCTTTGTCTGCTGTTCAGAGTTCAAAGTAAGTTAACTTCTTAATTCAAATTCATGAAATTCTTCTAATTGAATTTGTAGAGCGGTTCTTGTTTCTTCTGTTGATTCTAGTGAGCCTACATCTCACCTGTATGTATTCACTTTGCAGTCATTTGATGATCAAGACTAATATTCTCAGGGTTCCTATCACTTCCGATCTTGCTCAATCAGCAGCTGAAGTTCAGTCTACCGCTGCACAATCCTCTGTTGTCCAATCATCAGCAATTCAATCATCATCAGCAGTCCAGTCTACCGCTGCACAATCCTCTGTTGTTCAATCATCAGCAGCTCCAACGTTACCAGCTCAATCATTGACAATTCAACCATCACCCCTTGAGTCCTCAACATATCAATCAACCTCAGAAAGCATTACAAGCCAAGTGTCAGCTGTTCCAAGCCTCGCAACAATTATCAACAGTGAAGCTCCATTTTCTAACACCACTGCTTCCTTGGATCAATCTTCAAGTTCATCTGTGGCCATTCCAAGCAGCATAATTGTCCCACTTACGTCAGGATCTAGTCCATCTAGTTCTGCAATCTCTGCCATTGTCGGAACACCACAAAGCTTTTCGACCAGCCTTCCTACAAATGCTCCTACTTATAACAATGCATCCAGCTCTGCCATCTCTGCCATTGTAGGAACACCACAAGGAAGCTCAGGGAGCCTTCCTACAAGTACTCCAATGTATAGCAATACCTCCAGTTCAGCTGCCTCTGTTATTGTAGGAACTCCTCAAAGCATTGTTTCTAGCAGTTCTCCAAGTACTCCTGCATCAGATTCTATGGGTACATCTGAAGTTTCAACCACAAGTACAACTACCATAACTTCAACAACAACTCGTACTGGTACTATTACCAAGACAATTACAGAGTCACCTGATATTACGTCTCAAAGTATTATTGGTAAACTTCCTGTCACTGCTGAAAATGATGTTACTACGGAAACTTTTACCTCTGGTGGAAGTATATGGACTACAACTGAGACGGGTCCTCCCCGTACATATACTGCTTCATTGATGTTGAATCCATCATTCTCGGCTTCTAACAATGGTGGTGTTATCACTAGCAATGGTGCTGTACCAACCTCTGGAGCTTGTACTTGCCCATCTCAAGTTACCATCACTGTTACCGCAACTCCTTTTGTTATTACTGGTGGAACACTTACAGGTGCTGGACCTACTGCACCTATTGAATCTTCAGCATCAGCCATTTCTCCTGAAGACTCCACTAGTTCCCTATCTGTTCTTAGCACATCATACGCTGCTCCACGACAAGAATTATCGACTACCCACAGCATCCCCGGTTTCATCGGTGTCACGATCCCAAGCGGCGGAATGTCTTACCCTCCAAAAGGTCCTCCTAGAGGCTCCACATCCTACCCAGCCCCTATGGAACCCTCTACCACTTGCACCGAGACACCTACCTCCTCCACCTATGGTACTGGATTCCTCCCTTCCTCCACCTATGGTACCGGATCCCTCCCCTCCTCATCCAACATCTCCCTCATGCCAACCCCCAACTACCCCTTCAACTCCTCATCCAGCACTGGTAGCCTCTTGGGTACAAGCATCGGAACAACCGTCGCCCCATCCACACACCCCTCAATGAGCCTTCCACCCACCACACCAGGCACCACACCCTCAAGCCCCATGTACCGAGGCAACGCTGACGTCCACGCCGCTGGCACCGAATCCGTCGCCCTAGTCGTCGGCTTCGTCGCCCTCGTTCTTCTTATCTAAGGAGATTATTGTACACAGTACACCCAAATAGATAAGCAAAGGATATACTAACGTGATGAAGGATGGATATAAGGATAGGGGAACATGTATCTATCTACTTGCTCTTTCTAGCTATTTCTCTCCTGCATGCCTTTAGGATTTTCTTTCGGATTTGATCAGACTTGATCGGTGGGTATCTAGATTTTAAGAGGCTTGATTTCCTTTTTCCTTAACGAATACATGATTTGCTTTTATTTCACAGAGCATTTGTGCATCTTGCATGTGATGATGATGATTTCATTTGCCAACTCCAGACTCCTGACTGTCCTGCATGAACCTCTACTATCCCGATCTCTCTCAATACGTCGCAAAAAGCACATCGGTGTATATTAGCAAAATACAAACTACAAAACTCATACCCAACAACAAATACCTCCCAACGCAAACGCAAACAAAGCAAATATCTTGACGTCTATCCGTCTATCCGCATTTCCAAGCCATTGGCTACAGCTTCTATTAAAACCGCTTAGACGACACACGATTCTGCGCTTGTTGGAATGACCATTGCATCTCTAGAGGGTGAGATGGATTGCGTAGGTTAGAGGGTGAGAAAGTTTGATGGAGATTGATGGAGGTTGCGAGGTGCAATCTTGGTTGATGGTTTTATTAATGGAGATAGATGGATGGATTCTTAATCGAGGTTCGGCGACAAATGCATCTATGGATGTTCATGATAATGATGAAGATATTCATCAAATTCTCAAATTGTCAAATTCTCATCTATCCCCGTCTGATTTCCTCTCCGTCCTAACTTCTCATTCCATGTATAATATATATATATATATATATACACGCCTCCCTCCCCCCTTTACGAATAACTTCAAGACCATCCCGAAAATGTTAATTTGACAGAACAGAACAGAACATAACATAACATGATTTCGATATTTGCTAAAGGGGTTATGATCAGTGGAGCAGTGGAGCTTCAACACTTCAACACTTCATTCATTACTTCATTCATTCATTCATTCATTCATTCATTCATTCATTCATTCATTCATTCATTCATTCATTCTGATTGATTCAAATGAATGGGATAACTGGAGGTAAGATATTTGGGGTTTCGATAGTACAGTAGTATGATAGCATAATAGGTAGGTGTGATTTTAGAGTGTTTTTTTTTTTGTATGGCGATAGTTGATGAATAGGACTACTCAAAAATGTAAGTTGGTGGTACGATGATCCATATGCTCGGACTTCTGGAACTAGCAGTCCCTTAAACACACATCAAAGGCATAATGAATGATATAGAATCGTTGATCAAAGATCGGATGATGTGAGGAAGCGGGTTGGATGGTCAGGATTGATTGATTGATTGATTGATTGATTGATTGATTGATGGTTGGATTTATATATTATGACATACCCTAGAGGTAATCTATTGTTGAACGTTGGGATTGGTTTCATGCATTCATGATCCCACTGTTATAGCATTTTTTTCCTTTTATAAAACATATGGAGGGAGATGAATAGATGGAATTGGATCTCAAATAGATTCATAAATCATCATATATTACTATCTATTCCAAGTAGTATATCGCATATCTAAATATCAAGCTTCTATCGTATCTATGATATATATCTTTCCATATCCCCCCTATATACCCATCTACTTCCTCCCACAAACATTCGGCGTCCCCCCCAAATACGCAAAACACAACCCCGCCACCACCGCACACATCCCCGCCACCACGGCATTCATATTCCCATAGCCGATCCCATCCTTCAACGCGCCCGCCATCACCGGCCCCAGAGTAAAGCCCGCGCTAAACACCATGCTGTTCAGCGCATACAGCTGCGCAGACGGTCCCTCGCCCCCAAACAGATGCCCATTCGCCCGATGGTACTTCCCCGCCACGTGCGACGCTTCCACGATACTCGGGGCGCCGATCAATGCGAGCCCGAGCCCGCAGAGCGAGAGCAGGATGCAGAAGGTCAGGAGATGGCGCGTGGTGTTTGCGGTCGGCAGGCGGAGGAGGAGCAGCGGGAGGGTGAGGAAGGTGTAGCCGGCGGTCCCGATGATCTTGGGCCCGTATCGATCGACTCCCATCCCGGCCAAGGGTCCAAAGATTAGCGAGGTGAGGACGAGGGGCGTGAAGAGCAGGCCGGTTTGGAGGGCGGGAAAGCCAAAGAGCGATTGTGATTGTGTTGGGATGGTGGCGTCGAAGACGGCAAGTATGGTTGCTTGCATGAAGGCTACCAGTTCGGCGGTCAGAAGTCGAGGCGAGGAGAGAAGGAAGAGGATGGGGAATTTCTGAACCCAGCTTGGGAGTTCCTTTTGAATTCTCCATGATTCGAGATCTTCATCTTTTGCATTACCCAGTAGAGGTACATGTTCCCCAGTCTCC
>NGKI01000010.1:107056-119627 GCA_002162615.1 Myriosclerotinia duriaeana
CCGTCCACACCACCGCCCCACTCACCCCCTGCAACACCCTCGCCGCAATCAGCACCGGCATGCCCCTGCCCCTCATCACGAGCAGCGTGCTCCCGGCCGCCGCCGCCAAGCCCAGCAGAAACGGCAGCTGCCTGGATCCGCGATCCGCGACATAGCCCGCGGGAAACGAAAACACGACCGACGCCCCGGCGTAGCAGGCCAGCAGGACCGAAGTGTAGTATTGGATTTCCGAGGGGGGGACGCCGAGGCGATCGCTGAGGATGAAGGGGAGGATGGGCACGATGAGCCCGTAGAGGAAGAGATCGGTGAACATGCCGATGGCGACGGTGGCGAGGATGAAGAGGCTGCTGGAGCGGGCGTGGAGGGCCCAGGGGGGGTTGGGATGGCCTGTTCGTGGGGATGTCATTGTGTTCATTCCTGGTTGTGTCGATTGGAGCTAATGATATTCGGTAGGTCTAGGAGTTGTGATATATTGAATCACGGATATTGAAGGATAAGGTGATGATATGATATTATATTACATTATATGATATCAAAATCAACCCAACATTGAAAGATGAAAGAAAAAAAATTCAATTCGGAATTCGAAAGGAACTCGTTGTGCATGTCGTCATATGTACCTAGGTAAACTTCTAACTCTTTTTCTAAGGGTCTTTTTTTTTCTGCGAAACGATCCGAAGCTAACCTTAGAGAGTGAGTGCTCATCCAGGTGTTGCTGTGAAGCGAACCTGAAATTAGTAATTACCATAATACCCCGTATGAAAATTCCTCTCGGAATAACATCCACAATATTGAATATCGGGAATAATACATATCTTCTTTCCATCCCGATGTTTTCCTAGCTTGGAAGACTTACTAATTATATACTATACTAAACATCCGAATAATAGTCATATTGCGCGCTGCTAATTACTTATGACATTTAATATTACTGTAGAGTACCCGTGGACATCATCATATAAACCAAACCAAACCAAACCAAACCAAACCACCTATCCATATCGACCCAGCCCAGCCCATCTCAAGTCTGTCTTCATGAACCATCATTCATTCTTCTTCTTCCGTGTCAATCAAATGTATAAAATTAGACGTCGATAGTTTACATGTAGGTAGGGAGGTAGGTAGGTATTGTTTGGGAGGTGTGGTGTTGGCTTGATATTAGGGCGTAATTACTCATCATCCTTCATCATAGATAGGTACAGTAAGAGCATCCATCATAAGGGTGTATTGTATTATAACCCCCGACCGAGAATGCAAGAATAGTAATAGACAATCCCATAGAATATATTTAATATTTAATATAACTCAACTTGGTATCTGACATCTTTCCATCCTTCATTTTCTCTTCCATCCTTCTCACTTCATTCACAGCTACACCACACAAACTCCTCACCTCCTATCCCCCCCCCCNTTTCCCCCTTCGCTTCATATAATTTCTCAGGCGGGTATCCAGAACATCCACCCCCCTTTTCAACCCCAAGAAACAAAAGGTCATGATATAAATACAAGTAGATTAAGTCTCTGTTTAACTAACCAGAAGACTCCCAAAATCCAACTCCAACAATCCGATAGGAAATAAATCCATAAATCGATCCATTCCTCAATCCCTCCAACATCAAAACAAATGAAATCCACAAATGAAACCCCTCTCGACTATATTTCTTTGGAGCTGACTTTCCCATTAATTAAATATAGCTAACCTTGACCCCCATTCCAATCGTCTTCTTAACCCTTACCAACCCCTCATTCATCATCCTCCTAACCCTCTCTCTAACCTCCCTCCTTCCAAAAACCACCAATATCCCAATCACGAAAGCGACCATCCTTAACATCACCATTGGATTCTTTAAATTTAAACTTCCCCCCATATTCTCAAGTACTAATTTTAAATTACGCATTACGATTCCTGCTTTCTCTATCATGGTTTTTTGTTTCGCTTCAACTGATTTTCGAGAATGTGGTTTGGTGGTTGAGGATTTGGAAGTTTTGGATGGTCGAGGATTAGTAGGCGCTGAGGAGGATGTAACGGATCCGTTGGTCATAACGGGAGTTTCTTCTTCTATTCCATAGTCATTTTCTGAAGTCCCCCCCGCGCTTGCTTTGGCTTTCTTTTCCATTTCTTCTCGTCTGCGTTCTTCTTCTTCTCGCCGGCGTCGGCTTTCCTCTATATCTCTCTTCAGTTGTTCTTCTCTATACTCCTTTTCCATTCTTTCTCTTCTCTCTCCTTCCTCACTTTCCTCCTTGAGACTCCGCAATGCCCCCAAGAAAGCCTCCCTTCGTTCATCATCCAAAACTTCACTCATAGTGATGAACTCTCGCGCGTAATCCCATTCATTATTTCGAAGTAAGACATGTAAGGTATAAAGTTCCAAGATCTTCACACGAGCATTTAGATCTCGTGGTGTATCTGTTCCGGGTTGGGAGCGACGTTTAGAACCTGGGAATGGATTCGAGGCGGTAGGTGTTGAGGATTGTGACATGGAAAGGGAGGGGGTATTGGATGTAGCCAGGTAGGTCTCGAGACGAGTCTGATTGACCTTTTGTGTGCGAGCGTGAGCTAGGAGAAGAGTTGCTCTATTCTGATGTTAGTTTCTTCCTTGATTGCGGAGAATCTGGGGTTCGAGAATGTGCGGGGAAGCATACAAGTTTATAACCACATCTGAATCTACATCTCCTTCAATTCCATGATATCCATTCCTCACAACCTCTTCCCAAATTTCCCCGTCTCTCACCTTGGCGACTAGAGCTCTGAATTGACTTGTTCCGAATGCTTGTTTTCCTTCGGCGGGATCTAATTCTAAAATCGCATTCAAGATTGTAAGGTATAAACTCCAGACTTTAATTCGAGTGGTGCGGGAAGCTTTAGATATCGCGGCCAACGATTTTGTAGAATCATCGGGATTATTATTTTCGGTATCGGAAGAAGAGGAAGGTGTAATTACCGGTAGGATAGTTGAAAGCGATTCAGGTAAACGACGCGTTAAAAAGAGAGTTGAAGCTTGACGATACGTTTTTGAGATTTGTGATGTATGACGAGTGGAAGAAATGGAATTAGAAAGGGATGAATGCGACGATGAAAGGATATGTGATGAAGATAGTTGATCATCCGCCGTTGTAGTTCTATGAGGAGCCATGATCTTTTCTTTCTTTCTTTCTTTTTTTTTAGGGAGAGAGTTGTAGGATAGAAAGTCAAGAGGCGAAGGAAGAGAGGGAATGGAAGATGGATGTGTGGAGGGGGGGGGGAAGTCCTTTGGAATGAAGAAATGAAAAGTTAAAGGACGTTATAACAACATTTGAGAATGGATTGGATTGGATTGGATTGGATTGGATTGGATGTCTTTGATGGGTTGTATCGAGGGAGCGAGCGAGGGAAATGTTTAAAGCCTCGGTCCAAAGGTCCAAAGAAGATGAATGAATTAGCATGGGGGCGGTGTGTTGATTGATTTGATTGGTGATTTCGGGAATTAATTAAATTAATTATGAAAGGTTATCGATCATATCACCTGCATAAATGAAAGGCTAAGCTCCAGCTTTAAACATAACTTTATGCATAACAATAAAACGTGAACTGCACTCCTGCCAACTCCACCTGCAACTTCACTTCCTCATAACAACCACACCTGCATGAGGTAAGGTTATTAGATTTTATATCTACCGTATATTCATATTCATATTTATATTTATACTTATATCCTTATATCCTTTCCTATATCTATATCCTTTCCTATATTCATATATTTCCCTATATCTATTTTTATATTTACATCTATATTTTTCGATAAAGTTCAACAATCAAAGAAACAATCATGAATACCTAATATCAGACGATAGAAAACTAAAGAATGTCTTCCAAGGTAAAACATGAAATACAAACAAGATAAAAAGATCAATCTTCTACACTCATCTTGTCACCTTCCCCTTCAGCTTACCTTACCTTGCCTTCCTTTCCCTTCCCTCCCCTTCCCTTCCTTTCCACATACCTACCTCTCTCTCCCTTATCAACCAATCCTCTTCGCTATTTAAGTTCACTCAAAATGGAGAATTCTCAACAAAAGAGATAACCTTGGAAATCAAATAAATTCACCTTATTCTCTACTTTGGGACGCCTCCACTTCTATGTGGGAGGTAAATGGTAAATCTTCCCCCCAAGTTCAAATATACTTCCTTCAAGCAACAACAACAACAACCATCACCACCACCACCACCACCACCACCACCACCACCAACAGTCAACAACCTCTTTCTCCCCACAAAGCCACTATCAATATGGAGGTTCACAGAGATAACTGGAAGCAACTTTTGCTTCCCATTTTGAAGGATATCGCAAATGCTACCTTTGTTTCTTTCGATCTAGAGATGAGCGGTATCACTACTCGACCAAAGCACAGTAACCAAGAGCGGACTCACGATGTTGGAAAGCCAAGTCTTCAACAACAGTATGAAGAAGTTAAAGATGCCGCCGAGACTTTCCAAGTCCTTCAACTTGGTATAACTTGTGTTGAGGAAGAACGTGATAAGGGTCAGTATAATTCGAATCGCCACTTGGGATTTTGGGCATTAACAATCTGCAGAATATTATCTTGCTAAGCCATACAATATCAACCTCAGCCCTCTCTTCATCTATGATAGAGTTTTTGATCTAGATCGCAATTTCACCTTCTCCAGTTCGGCGACTAATTTTCTTCAATCCAATGGTTTTGACATTGGTGCAGTCTTCACTATGGGTGTTCCTTATTTGTCAGAGCAGGAAGAAGTCGAAACTCGTGAACGTTATGATCAAAGGATTGAGAGAAATGCTGCAATCCCTTCCATCGTTTTTGACCCGAGCGATGTTGGAACATTGAACTTCTATCGAAGAGCCAGAACGACTATTACCGAGTGGCTTGAGGCAAAGGAGGTAAGTGATCTTTATCATATTGTCACGAGCTGCTGGAGCATCTTACATTGTTCCACCATTCTCCTTTCCCAAGAGAAAGATATATCAATTCATTGTTTTAGTTGGACGTGAGTGCTGTAAAGCAGCAATATCTTTGTCAGGTGTCATCCTCGACTTTTCAATGCATACTGTGGTATGGGATTTCTTTTGTGAATAGAATGTTAAGGGCTTGCTATTTCTAGTTACTTGCTAATGCAATGTAGCCCAAGACAACTTTTGTCAATGTCGATAATCCCAAAGGTCCTTTAAATGGTTTTCAGAGAAGACTTGTTCATCAGCTCGTACGTGGTGAATTTCCTCAGTGCAGGTGCTTTGCTCGTTTGGATGGATCTTTTATGCAAGTCGAAATGATTGATCATGAGAGGGAAGCAAAGGTATGTTTATAACATGTCACTTGAATGGCTTGTCGCTTTGGATATTGAATGGTGATACATAAATATTCTTATCTCGTGCCTTCAAGAAGTCACCATTTCTTATCATTACTAACAGTGTATAGAAAAAAATCGAACAATTGAAGACATTCAACCAGCGAATTGCTATGCAATCTGGGGTACGATTCATCTTTGAAGCAATCTGTGGTGGTGACTTGACAGGCATTGATCCAATGTGGTCATACAAGGGGGATGAAAACCCCCAGACAAACACTGCGGATTCATCACGAGCTCGTCTTGAAGCCGAACTTGCAGCGGTCATCAAGAAGCTTAAAGAGAAGAAACATGTTATTGTTGGCCATAACTTATTCACTGATCTTTGCTTCCTCTACAAGACCTTCATTGGTAATCTTCCAGCTGGTGTGGGAGATTTTCAATCTCAAATCCATTCGCTTTTCCCTTTCGTCATCGATACAAAATATCTAGCAACCTACAACAGTGATGCTATGAATCCTCGTGTCAATCTCAAAGAGCTATTGGCCCCAGTTAGTATACCCGATTCTTTGACTTCTTACTCCCTGACATCCCAATCTGATTGAATTTTTCATTTTGCCTATTCCTTGCACTTGTTTTTGCAGCTGAATCCATACTATTTTTCTCAAGCCCTTTTCAAGGTAGACTACTAACTCACAACTTTCTAGTTTCAAAAAGTACATGTGCCACTCATACTTCTTCACGAAGATCATTTTACTTACAGCGCTGCTTCTGGAAAATCCCACGAAGCCGGTTTCGATAGTGTGAGTAACCTGTTTGCATACCTACTCATGTCCCAACATTGAGTGATTTTTCACCAAAATATTTCTCTGCGCTTTTCAATCACCTTTCCTAACAAACAATCACTGACCCCTTGATGCTCTAGTGGATGACAGCAGAGCTTTTCGTTAAACTATCTGCCCAGCTTTATGCTGAACAGACAGATTTAGATCAATACGAGGATACTGTACAAGTTGATTACCGTGGGATGAATTATGATTCCTCATCCGACTCCGACGATCAAGAAGGATCTGGAGGTGCCTTCCTCGGCTCCCCAATTCCTAGTACCCCTATCGCATCATCAACCGATTCCCATCTTCCATCCTGGCACGCAATGCAACTCAACAAACCAGCTCCCCAGGTCAAATCTAACAACCCCTTCTCAGCCCTTGATGTGGAATATGCAGGTCAGGGAAATTCCAGAGACGTAGATGAGTTGACCAAAGAAGAAAAGAAGAGGAAGAAGGTGGCATTTCCGGATCAAGTGCCGAGACAGTGGATTCCTAATACGGAAGACAGTTTTTGGGAGGTTTATAGGAATAAACTGAGGGTTAATGCTGTGGAGGGTGAGATTTGTGATTTAAATGGTGGTCCAAATGGAGTTAGGGGCGAGAGAGTTAAGAAAGAGGGGAGAAGTAGTGGAGATTGGGTTTGAGGGGGGGTTGTTGAGGGTGATTGGGGGATGGGTGAGAAAGGGGGGTTGGAGCATAGAGCGATGCATATCGAGGCTAATGAGATCTGACGATATTATGGGAAACGACGCGATGAACTTGATGGCGGCGATGACCTAGAATCTAATTCTTAAGGTTTCATGAACTGATAGGAAAGGTTAAACGGGAGGATAGGTATGCATAGATCTTACATACTAAGTATCTACTACCTTGAGATGCGTCAGGCATCTCATGAATGAATGAATGAATTTCATACCTTGAAAAAGTATATGCCTTCTGTGTACATGATATGATGGTGGCATGAGTAGATGAAGATGGGGGTAGAGGTATCCTACTTTGCATCTGTTCTGTTCAATCATGCTCCCATTGATTTAACTTTAACCCGGAAACTCATTCTTTTTTAGGGGTAGCTAGCCAGCCAGCATGATAAAAGCTTTCGATGATGTCATCGTGTGATCGAAAAAGATACTAGGTAGATGTGTCAGTGGTTGTTTAATTCAAGCTTTTGAGTTGAATGGAAAAGTGATGATTATATTCTTTCAAAGTTATTAACCTCAAAAATGCCAGAATAGCATGACGAGGTGGTCTGTGCGGTGTTGTTTGAATGATAAAACTTGATTAATTAGATATATTAGTTCTTTATTACTAGAATAGCTTTTTTATAACTGGATTTTCTAATTAATAATTTTGAAGTTATAATGAAGTAGTATTTGAATATAGGAAAAGGGAGCATAATTAAGGAATAACAAATATCATTATAATTTAAATCTAAATATAATTTAAATCTAAATATAATATTATTTATTAAAATTTCTATTATAAAAAGAAGATGAAAGTTATTCAAAATCTAACTGATCTTTTCGATCTGATTGGTTAACAAAATCCCTGTTCTGTTAAGCGATGACATGTGTCACTGTAAGGGATATGCTCTTCCTCATCGCAATTGGTCGACGACGAGGTCTTGACAAATTCAAGACCAACTTCCCCACACCATTCCCAATTCACAATAGCTCTCCAGATCCCCGGAAGATGATAATTGCGAAGATTACAGTGAGAAGTAGGTATAACGAGCTGGAAATATATATTTGATGCAGTCATCAATACAGTCATCAACAACTAATAAGTGAATCGGTCTTGCTCTTTACACTTCCTATCCACACCTTCACTTTCATTATTCGAATCGATACACACATCCATCATGGCGACAGCAACCATTACACACATCGAACTCAAATCCCCGGTCGATAGTCTCTCACCTTGGGTTCCAAATACACCCAGAGACTCGGATCCAGAAGATATCAGACAAGATACAGTTCCACCCGTCCAAGCCGTAGAGATCTTACAGAAATGGAACCATCCTCGAAAAAATGTATACCGAGTCGCGGCTTCATTCTGGGGCTTCTTTCTCATGGGGATGAATGATGGTTCTTATGGAGTAAGTCTTCCCATCATCTTGAAACGCGATATCTGCATTATACTAATAAACAAGCGTAGGCCTTGATACCATTTGTAAGTCACATAATCTCGCGCAATTGGAGAAACTCTTTTTAACACGGGTCATCAAGCTGGAACAACACTACCACCTCTCCTACACGGTCATCTCCCTCATCTTCCTCTCTCCCTTCGCCGGCTACACTTTCGCATCACTAATCAACGACTCGGTACACGTGCGCTTTGGTCAGCGAGGCGTGGCCATCATCGCCGGTCTCTGTCATCTGATTTCCTACATAGTAATCTCTCTCCATCCGCCATACCCCGTCCTCGTCATCATGTTCATCTTCGTAGGAATGGGCAATGGACTCGTGGACGCGGCTTGGTGTGCGTGGATTGGAAATATGGTCAGTGCCAATCAGGTGCAGGGATTTCTGCAAGCGTGCTACTCGTTGGGAGGAACCGTTGCGCCGTTGATTGCCGCGGCTATGCTTGCTAAGTCGGGGTTGGAGTGGTATTATTTCTATTATATTATGGTGAGACCTACTCACGTCTTGCCAAAACCATACTCCCTCAAGACTCGTTACTGATAAAAGACAGGCCGCAGTAGCAGCTACTGAGCTTACTACTAGTACGTGGGCATTCTGGGCTCAGACGGGTCACGTATACGCATTAGAGAATCCTCGAGATGCAAACGCCAAGACAGGAAGACTTCGAGAAGCGCTGAGCAACAAGTTGACTTGGATCTTCGCAGCCTTCATCTTTGGTTATGTAGGAGCTGAAGGTAGATTTCCTCCTACACCCGGCGAGTAGCTCAACATATTAACAACCATCACAGTATCACTGGGTGGCTGGATCGTGACCTTCATGACCCAAGTCCGCTCCGGAACCCCCTTCTCCTCCTCCCTCACCTCCACCGGTTTCTGGGCCGGCATGACCGTCGGCCGCATCAGCCTCGCTTTCTTAACTGCCTGGCTCGGCGAATTCACATCCGTGCTCGTGTACCTCGGCATCTGCATCGCCCTCGAACTTCTCTTCTGGCTCATCCCCTCCTTCTACGTCTCCGCCGTCGCCATCGCCTTCCTCGGCATGTTCCTCGGCCCGCTGTTCCCCACCGCCATCGTCCTGGTGACGAAATTGATGCCGAGAGAGCTGCACGTTGGGAGCATTGGGTTCGCGACTGCGTTTGGCGGGAGTGGCGGCGCGGTGTTTCCGTTCATGGTGGGGGCGCTAGCGCAGGCGAGGGGGGTGAAGGCGTTGCAGCCGGTGGTGCTGGCGCTTCTGGTGGCGATTGCAGGGTTGTGGTTGTTGCTTCCGAGGCATGGGGGTGGGAAGAGAGATGAGGAGGTCGATGCGGAGGTCGATGCGGAGGGTACGTCTGGGGGAGGGGGGGTTCCTGTGCTAAACTGATTCAGGCGGTCCGAATTCGGTCTTGGCTGGGCTCGGGAGCTCCACTCTAATTCGTAGACTGAGCAAATAAACTTACTTGGTGGGAGAAACTAGATTAGTAATCGCGTAGATCTTATACCTTCCTTCTTAGATTCCAAACTACTCGGAGCCAGCGTCTCCGAAGTCTTCAATTTGGGTACCCCAGTAGCCGCATACCCCGTCTACACCTATACATCGGCAAATTCTCGGGTCGCCCATGCATGTATACTTTAGGGTTCCGAAGGTCTAGATCATGAATAGAAGACGGAATGCTCCACGGAAGATCAAGATCGACTCTCACTCTTGTGGAGTCTGGACGCCTCTGTGCTGTTGAGATTTGGGATTTGGGATTCGGGAAATCTGTAGAAAGGATATCGAGTGCTGATGTAAAGTTCTCTACAAACACTAGAGGAATCTTTCAGGAACTTTCATGATATTCCAGCCCAGTGGCCAATGGACATCTTGACCGAAAAGAGATATCTGCTATGATCTATCTGCTATCTGCTATGAATCGAGTAAGAAACACCCTACGAACGAACTTCGAACGGAAATTAAAAGCGAGGAGGTGAGTCCGGCATGAAATATCCTATTAGTACAGCAGTCCTTGAGATTTCTACCATCCATGGAGTCAGTCCTCCGTTGTGAGATCTTGAGCCTTGGGCTCGAAATAGTCTGTCTGATAGACTTTTTTCTTTTCCTTTTCTGGAGAGATTAGATGTACCGGTAGATGGGTATACGAAAATCCCGGTTATTTTAGATAGATCGAGATGATAGCTAGGTAGCCTCTTACAGGGTATATATACTTCGTCAACAGTCTCTATTTACATTTAGCTGTGATTTTCAAGTACCCTGTAAATTCGTAAATTCAGATTGTAAATTACCTAGGTAAGCCATGGTAAATTATAATAAACTATCAAAGTTTAAAGCTTATTTTAATCAAGGTTAAAATTGACTTGGAAATGAAAGCGAGTTTGAAATTTATAGGCTCGCTAAGCCTGTATAGGTTCTTGTAGAGAACTTTGTAGAGCTTAGTTTAGTATATGTATACTCTGTAAAAGCTTATAATCTCGATTAAAATAATCGGGACTTTTATATGTTTATAAATATATAAGAGTGTAAGAGTATATATGTTTGTATACATATATACCCTAACCCAGTATAAAGAAATACTAACAAAACTAACCCTCGAGAACGAAATGACCAAGCGCACTTTACGCCAAGCTTACTTAGGTTACTCACGTCCTGTATACACATCCATATATATACATACCCCTGTACATACATACGTATATAAACGACTAAATTAATTAAAACCTCAAACGCAAAAACAGGAATAGGACACTCACCAAACCAAACCAAACCAAACTCAACCCGCCAAATTCAGAAAACATCATTATAGATGATGTACCGGTCGGGACGGTATTAAAAGTAAAGTATAGTTGAGAGGAGCGTAGATGGGGATGTAGGGTTATTGTATAGTATTGTATAATATTGTAGTGATAATAGTAGTAATGAAGCGATGCTGATGAAGCGACTATAACCCACCATCTATCTATCTTACCCATCTATGTTACATACAATAACTCGGCTTTAGACAATCATACAATCATACAATCAATCAATTATACAATCATACAATCATACAATCAAATCGAATCGAATCAAATCAAATCAAAGCAAAACGAATCACTGATATCGTATATCCCACAGAATCTAAATCTAAATCTATATCTTGGATGCAATCATAAGCGACTGACTAGCGGGAGTGAAATATCTCATTATAGATAGATAAGAGAAAAATGTATAAATAGATGAATGAATGAATGAATGAATGAATGAATAAGCAACTAACTAACTAACTAATTATCAACCGTAAAGATCGTGTACTCATAATTCATCCCTCATCCCTCATCCCTCATCCCTCATCCCTCATATCCGTATGCGTGTGTACGCGCGTATGTAATTCCAAAAAAAAGCAAAAGCAAAAGCAAAAGAAAAAGAAAAAGAAAAAAGGAAATTCAGACTCCAATAAGAATGCGCTGTGCTGTGCTGTGATTCTTTTCCGTAGCTTTTCATCCCTTTGCATCCCCCATTACATCTTCCATCTCCCATCTCCCATCTCCCATCTCCCATCTCCCATCTTCCATCTTCCATCTCCCATCCCCCATCTCCCATCTCCCATCTCCCATCACATTAAATCCTAAATCCTAAATCCGTAAATCTATCCCAATCGTAAAGACCGTGCATTCGTTAAACGTTAAAGAGATCCTTCATACCCATAATATCCCATGCCCAAATTCCACTCCCAGTCATTCCACCTCAAAACATTCCAATCCAATCCAATCCAACCCAACCCATCTCATCCCCACCTCACCTCCCACCAACCCCGCAAGCCCCATCAACCAAAGCAACTCGCGAGTCAAACGAGAACAAGGAACGAAGAGCAAGCCGCGAGTCCTTCAAAANAAAAAAAAAAAAAAAAGCAAACCACCTTATGCAGGGCAAGAGATACTCCTCACAGTCTGCGGCGGTCCCATATTCCACACCCCAGCTGCAATCTGCACAAAGGCCGGCTTCACATCCACGGTATCGAATGTGCACGCGGGGATGTTGGCGTAGGTGGAGCGGACTTGGGAGATGGAGAGGACGTTATCTGAGGGGGGGGGAGGGGAGTTAGTGCATGTTCATCTATCTAATTTAATGTATCTTGAAGAGGAGGTGGGAGGTGTGAGGTGGAAGGCGGAATGGGAGGGGAAAGGAAAGGGAAGGGAAAGGAAAGGGAATGAAAGGGGGAAAGGCAAAGGCAAAGAGACAGATATCAAAACACATACTCGTCAACACCGGCCCCCCACCCAGCGTCACATCAACAAAATACCTCGCCCCCGCCGCCCCATCCAACTCAACACTCACCACCCTCCCCC
>NGKI01000010.1:119731-135207 GCA_002162615.1 Myriosclerotinia duriaeana
GGCGTGCACCTGGCAGTGGGCCGCGACGTCGAAGCCCGAGCTCGTGATGGAGGAGATGGAGAGGCCGTTGTGGGTGGGCGTCGTGCTTCCGTCGAGGGGCACGGTGAGCGTGTATTGGGCGCCGGCGGCGCCGTGGAAGGTGAGGGTTTCGGTGGCGAGGGGGGGAGAGAGGGGGAGGGCGGTGGTGAGGGTGAGGGTGAGGGAGGTGGTGAGGGCTAGGAGGGTTGGGAAGTGCATTTTGGGAGGTTTTGGTTGGTGTAAATGGGTGAAGTGTTTGTAGAGAAGATATTTTGGAAGTTCTTGGTTGGTTGATTAGAAGTTTTATGCTGTGTTGTGTTGTGAAGATGTATTGTAAAGATGTATTATGAAGATGACAAGAAAGAGAGAGGGAAACTTCTCGTCTTTATATACTTCCATCCTATGCACGCCTGTAATCCCACACACCACCAAAAAACCCATAAACCAAGCACCCCAGCCAACTAACTAGCAGCAGCAACAACAAAATCTCACATCCCCAACCTCATCCCCGTCCTCATCCCCGTCCCCCAAATTCCAAAACCACCCCCCCTACCCCCCACAAAGAACCCATCAAAACCCCAGCCTACTTGCTTGCACCGTGACGTGACGTGACATGACATAACATCACGCAACGCAACTACCCGAACCAAAAGCTCAGCAACCCCCCTTCCCCACCCCCCCAAAAAACACATGAAACCCCACGATCCAATACGAGCCTCGTAAACCAGCGCCTCGACAACCAGCTTCCCTCGCTTCACACACTTCACCCATCCCCAACTACTGTTTCCCCCCTCTCCCCTCAGCTACCATATCACTTGATATGCCCATACGAAGAAGCTCTATCATCCATCGGGCTGATGATCGCGCTAAAATCCAGCTTGGAGTCTTAGAAGAGCTTGGGTTGTTAATCAGGCTTGGGAATAGGCTTGGGAGGAGGTAGGGTTTGGAATCAGCTTCTCCTCACCGAACATTACACGCAGCACATCTTGAATCTACCACTGAGCAGAATATCTTGAGGCTCGGTCCATCATAGCTGAGATGTACTATTAAACAGTGAGACAGTGAGACAGACAGACAAAGACCAAGAGTTGTACACGTTATGGCGATGTGATGTGTGTATTACACGAAGTGAGAAATAAGGGCTTGATACCGAATCTGATACTTAAGAGTATCTATCTGTACAGCGCTTATTAATCATACATACTACTCTAGAAGACAAGCACCTATACCGAATTGTCGGAATTATATAGACACTACATTAATGATCTGTAGGTATATTCCATCATAAATAAGCTTACATCACCTTCCAAGGTTACCTACCCACCTCTCCCCTCACAAAACAAAGCTCAGACCTTCTCGAATTCCGCATCCATCCCGTCTCCAAAATTTCCCTACATGACGTGTCTTTCACGTCCCAAAAATGATTGGTGCTTGGCGGAATCTGTTTGTGGAGGCTCACGCTGAGACTTTGCGGAGCTGAAGGGTTGAAAGGAATCCAATCACCATATCTTCCGAATTGTTAGACATCGGTAACACTAATTATAAAACCTTTCCGTGGGCTATTGAATATAGGTTTCAGCCTTATGGAAAGTATCTGAGGGGATGCAGAGGAAAACGTGGAGAATCATGAGACATTTGAATGCGCATCGGGGCGGGTGTCGGCGGGGTAAGGTGATCATCACGTGTGGATAAGATGACATTGATGCCGTGGTGGACTTGTGCTACTGTAGGTTGGTGAGAATTTACGAGAAGTCGCTGCCTTCAGTACCGTGAGCACGAGTCAAATGATTAATTTGTACGTAACTGGCTGAATATAGTTATTCGTATATATTCTCGTGGGCTGTGATGTGCCGGAGATAGTCGATGAAAGAATTGAAGAGAAGCAAGGCGTTTGTAGTACTGAAGCCGAGACATTCAGCCTCAGGATTCTGTTCGTATACAGCGGGGAACCCGCCTATCTGAGGCTTATCAAGGAGAATGCAGAGCTTAGGTCTTGGCCCTCCGTTTGCTTGGTCCTATCCTTAAACCATCAGAACTTGCTCATACGTCTCTTGTATCATGAACCTCAAGCGATAACCCCAGAGCATCCACACTCTCAAACACTTTGTTGTGAATTCGAGATGACGTTGAAGATTTTGCCTTGAGATGGGGAGGTCAAGATGATGTTAGAGGTCTGGAATGTAGGATTTGGAAGCGTGATAATAGTTCTTCTGGGAGATCAAGACAGTGTTGGAGATGCCGAACTTGGGGCTTGGAAGTTTGACGTGAATTGTATTGGTGAGTTGATTCGAATTTCTTAAATCCCCTACAGCCAACGACCCAATCGCAAAAGCCTTCCGAGTCTCTCTTGTTTTCAACTTCGATCTATGATGCTCCTTCGTTGTCTTTCTTGAAATTAATATTGAATAGATTAGCCTCCATCCTTCTTATCTTATAATCTCCCCCCAACCGACAACCATTCTCTGAAAGCCTTCTGAATCTCTCTCATCTGTAACGTCTCCTTTGAAATAAACAGAGCATCAATCACACGGGACTCTTCCTGTTTTTTGCCCGGGTTCCTATATTTAGGTTTTGCTTCAATCGGACCCACCATTGCTTCTCTATCAAGCCACATTCCACCATTCTTATAGAATTGGACAACTGCCAGACGATCTTCCCCTTGGAAAGTAGGAGGAGTATATTGGCCCCCCTCACAAGTATCTGCGACCAAAAGACCGCATGGATGGTACACTAATCGAAAATGCTTTAACGTTTCCACTGACGGAGGTTCATAGTAAAAGAATTTTCTCCAAGGTATAGGACGATGAGGAATGAGTTTCTTTTCCGTTATCGTTTTCACCAAACCGATGTATTCCTTCATGCGTTCTGCGTCGTGGCCGCCAAACCCACGACTTCCACCCAACTTATTCCCCAAATAATATCGTGTGAGCAGCATAAAATTCCACAATTCGCACAGCTCCCAAGAGGTATTTGCTAAATATTCTAGTGCTTGTCGTAAGGTCTGCAAACTACCTAGAGTCAAAGTATCGGAATAGTAAAAAGAAATATCAGAATAGCCATAAGCATTATCATCTTTGATATCTTTCATATAATCCCACATTGCACGACCTCTATCATCACTAAGCCAACCCTCGAGATGGCGACGGACCATAGCATCTTTAAATGCTCTCGATCCTGGCTTGATAGTGACGAATCCCGGATGAGCCACCAGACTTTTTGGCATCCAAGTATTAGTTTCTGTATTCCAGACGAAATCGCGCTGAATACCTGTAGCAATACGGATTCGTTCTGCCTCGACCTCTGTTCTTATGGTTAGCAAAGGGGTTTATTGCAGCTCTATATCTCTGTACGTAAATGACAGACCTTCTTGGGTTTTTTGCTTCGGCCTTGGACCCTTGGGCTTGCGACCTTTAGGCCCGTAATACGACATATGTTCTTGATACCAAGCCGGCAATCTCTGAGCATTTGGAGTACCACCACTTTCTTGCTCGGTCGGTGGAGACGCACTTTGTCCATTCTCTAGATTTCTCTGAATGATTGAAGAACCGCCTTCTGCACTAGACTCCGATTGCACCCGTCCATTTTCCGAAAGGTTTCTTGGTTTCTTGCCCCCCAAACGTCTCGCAATAATCAACTCCGCTTCAGCAAATATTCTCGCAAACTCGTCCTTAGCCACAGTTTCCGAAGCGGCTTTTGCAGCTGCCCTGATAAGAGCAATCGCTTTATTTTCTCTTCCACATTCTTCCCCTTCCACTTCTAAACGTGATCTTTTGGAGGCCATTTGTAGTGTGTGTAGATGGGATCGTGCATCTGGTTGAAGATTACGAGATTTGACCTTTTACACCGTGACCGTATAGTAGCGATAAGAATGTGGATTAATGTTTACGCTATCGACGAGAGGATTGTGGCATGATAGTTGATTGAAGAGAAGCAGTTCCTTAATTCTTTCCCACCCGTGGACTGCTGTGATGAATGAGGAAATGAGGAAAGTAGGTAGCTGGAGATGTAAGGTTACCTCGCCCTTTTTGCGCATAAGAGGTAAGGTTACCTACGTACGTACTGTATCTGAGCTTTTTTGGCGGTGAAAGGTTCTGCCCTAGCTTTTTTCGGAAGCTCTTCCTCTTCCTCTTCCTGCAGGTGTTTCCTAGTAACCTGGAGACCCTCGACATAATGTTTTATTCTAGCCTTTCTTACGCTTTATTGGCTTCATTATTAATAAATATGGACTTGTATGTTTTATATATGGAATACGAATGTGAATGCGAATGTCACGGTTCAAGATTGTGAATCAAGTATAATTTTTTTACAATACATTTTATAGTTACCTTTAATTTAATTTTTTTTATGAGAATTTCTTAGCAAACGAATGCGCTATCCGACCCAAGCCAAGGTCTTGTCTATCAACAGTTTCCTTCCCTTGAATAGATGATGAGAAACGCTGACGAAGTCTCCTATCATCTATTCTATTCCCCCCCCTCCTTACCTCCCCACACGCTTGCCAACAAGATGGATATTGCAATCCAAGTTGTTATCCTCCCCACGCGTTTCAATAAAATGGACCTTGTAGTTCAAGTCATTGTCATCCCACCAGTTTCAGTAACATGGACATTGTAGTCCAAATTGCCCCGTCCCCTCAGCTTTGCCTTAGACCATACATCCGTTAGATCGCCTAGAAACCCTTCCTTCCTTCCCACCCACTCATGATTCATCCATCCATCGTAGAAAAAATAATCAATCGCTACATTGTCTGCCCAAACCCCAAAGTTTGTGTCACAGACAAGTATTAAATGAAAGAAACACCACCCAAGTTTCATTCCCATAAATCTTTTATGAACATGAATGGCATATTGTTGTGTACATGAACATGAGATCGGTCTCTGCCCGTAAATGATTTTGTCTCCGGGGCAAAATCTTCGAGTTATCACGGAATTTGATGATGACCGTAAAGGTTAAGAAGTGGTTGGTCGTTCTTAGAGTAGAGAAAATGTGCGGAAAAAAAATCGAAAAAAAAATCCGGTGTACCGACGCCGCAAGACTTTTAAAAACAATAAAAACAAGTGTGTCCCTCATCCATATTAGACATCAAGTAGAAGCAACCAAAATTGATCCCACTCCTATCCGGCGGAATCATGGAGACGTATCTAAATCCCAGAAAAAGGGAGACGTAACTAGATTCAGCGGCTAAGTCGATAGGCTGTTTTCAATATATGCAATTATCTCTGCTACTACCATTAGAATTGCATCACTTTGCCAGAAGAGAGATTTGACTTACTCTTCCACGTCGACTGTTAACCTGTTCTTGTTGCATATATGCTGTGTTTTGCATGCCAACAGGCATACCGTTGTAACCATATCCTCCCATGCCCATTCCCATATTATTGAAACCAGGAGGTCCAAAGGAACTTTGTCCTAGCATTGGGCTAGGGCTCATTTGTTGAGATGGTGGTTGGATTGGGCTAGCATTTTGCATTCCCCGATATTGATCTGCCAACTGCGGGCTACCGAAAGCTCCAAATCCTCCTGATTGCATCTGAGGATAAAAGTTGTTCAATGGAGGTGTAGCTCGTGCCATGTTTTGATATTGCAATTGCTGCATATTCATGGGTTGCATCATGGCTGCCGATTGTGGAAACATTGAACTTGGAATTGCGAATTGTGTGTATGGTGCGACATTGGAATCCATGCTATCAGTTCGTTGCATACCCATGCCAATATCATATGCATTTTGTTGCATCTGAGGATAATATTGATTGGCACCATACTGTGATTGAGGCATGTGTTGTCCATTAGCTTGACTTTGCTGTGATCCAGGTCGAGGACGATCAGCCAATTGCTGTTGACTATTCTCTCTGCTTGATCCGGTACTACCGTTACGAGTTGACAATTGAACCTCATCCATCAAGCGTTTATAACCCTGTGCTGGTTGAGCCTTGAGACGAAGGAGAACATTTCGTACGTTCTCAACCACCTTGCTGCGAATGGAGTCATCAAAGAATGGAGTAGTAAGTACTTTGAAGATCAAGGTAGCACCACAAGCTTGATCGGATAAAATAGCCTCAAGAGTTTCGTCATTTTGTGAAAAGAACAATGCCTGAAAGATTTGGTCGCGAGCATCAGACTCCAACTTTTGGTTGATAACTTTGAGTACGGTGAGATAAGCTACCTTGTGCTTGCAAAGGTGGACCAGGTTCGGTACAAGTTGAGGTGCAAGAACAGATCGACGTTGAGGAAATGTGCAAGTATCCAAAAACCAAGTCAAAAGTAAAGCACCGTTAGCATTGGTAGCCAATTGAACGCTGTGCAAAGCAATGGCGGCTGCCAACATTCGTTGTTGATCCTTAGTAGAATGGTGACTTTCAAGACAAGCTCTCATCGCCCTGGCACCGTATCGTCCTTCAGAAATAGGCTTCATTTTGCTAAGCATCGCCTCAAATATGAAATCGTTATAAGGGGAACCAAACTTCAAGCAGCACTGCAAAACGTAATTGCCGTATTGATCAAGGAATAACGGCACGGTGTATGGGGCCAGGTTCTGAACTATCATAGTCATCTGTTTGGGGGTCTTGCATACGTCGATGATCTTCTGTGCAGCCCAAGTACCATTCTTGTGCACACCAATCTCTGCCATATGAGGAGCAATTTGCTCAAGCATAAGGTCCCTAGTATCATCAGAGCAGTGTTCGAATAACTTTTGGACAACCGTGTTTCCGAGGTAGTCGGATGACAATTCGGCAACCTCCTCAAGCATTTCCATAGCAATAGATTCAATCTCAGCTGGTGACCAACTTTGGTTGTCAATGCGTTTTCTGATATCTCTGAGCTTAGGAGCATCGTGAACTCTATTGGGACTTGGTTCCGGAATTGCTGGAATCTCGGACTGCCATTTGTCATATGAGATGGATGATTGCAAGCTTTGGCCAATTTTAACCTTGTCGTCCGCGGTGGCTCCGAACTCAGAAACGATACTCAAAATGTCGTTCTTGATATCTCTAAGCCTTGGCGAGGGGGGTTCGGTAGTTCCAGGTCTCGAGATGACTCCAAGGGCACCATTGGCGTCGGCAGCATTTGCACCCGAGTCCAAACCTTTGGAGAATGGATCCGGGCTTGGTGAAGGGAATGCTCCGTCCGGACCTGGGGTGGTTGCTGGAGATACGGGTTTAGCGTAGTTGATTCTGACTGGTCCTGCACCTGGGAAGATTTCCTGTCCATGCATCATTGTCTTTGCGGTTATGGCACTTTCAACGCGTTCAAAGTTAACAAAACCACAATTCTTATGCGTAAGAACTCTTGCAGACTGAACTGGACCATGGGATTTGAACATTTCCATGAGGGTAGAGGTTGTGGTTGACGATGGAATGCTTCCGAGCCAAAGAGCACTGGTGGGTCCCTCCAAATTGTCATTGGGAGCAAGGTGCTCATTTCCACCGTTCGAACGTCCCAGGCTCATAGCGGCGACAGCTTCTGGAAGACCTGCGAATTCGTCCGCCTCTCTCAACTCCGACGCAGTAATTGTATTACCAAGACGAGACGCTGAAGGATAATAGTCACGAAGTAATCGTGATGTATTTGGTGAATCGAGAACGCCGGCAGTTCTGGCTCTTGGTCTGCTTGCAGATGCTTGGCTGGCATATTGTTGAACTGCAAGGTTGTGTTGCATAATCGCGGCATTGGTTACAGCCAGTTGCCTTTGCAATTCGGCTTGCTGGTCCGCGTATGGTGACATGCTACCCGAACCGTATTCATCAGCCTCCTCATCTTCGGCATACTTCTCCTTTGCGTTGACAGAGTAAGAGCGGAAACGATTTGACTGCGTGCTTCTATCGGCAAGACTGGCCAGTAATGGATTCGGTATCGCTAATTGCGCTCGAGGAGGTTGTGGGGTTTCAGCAAGGCCCAGATAATCAAGGGTTCTGATTTCATTCTCGTTGTTTCCTTCCCTGGAAAATGCAGGTGAGCTAGGGCTGTTGGAAGACTGGCTAGCAATGCTCTGCAAAGTCGAGGTTCGATTACGGCCTGCGGTACCGCCCCAACCAGAAGTGAAGAACGAATTACCAAATGGCGAGTTGCCGTATTGAGGGTTTTGAGGTGTCGAACCGGAGCGTAATCGGCTCAATAGTCCAGTGCTAGTGGAAGGGTCACTAATGTCTCCGATGTTCGGCGAGGGAGATTTAAATGGACTTTGTGACGGTGTGGGCCTTGATGTTTTCGCTAAACCAGCTAGACTTGGAACTGTATTGAGAGCTCCTCCAGTCGAGAAGCGAGATGGAAGTGTACCAGCACGAGCACGTCGTGCTGGCGTGGTTTCTGTCGTTGGCAACTGACTGAAATCTGGAAAGCTATCCGTGGGAGACTCCAATATAATTTCTCGAAGTGGGGTAGAGTTGCCACTTGCAGTTGGAGGTCCCCATGGACTACTGCTATAGCCTTCTTGTGCTTGAATTTCTCGAGCTCTGGAGGGTGATGTCAGCAAGTTATGTCACATCAAGGGATGATCTAAATAGACATTACCTTTTTTGAAAAATTCTAGAACCATTGTTGACGACTGAGCCGGTGCCGATCTCGTGCGATGGAGAACCAGCTCCCGACCGCGTATTGTTAGCCATTTTTCCAGCGGAGTTTAAGGACGAAAGACCAAATGATGATCTCACAGGAGCGCCTCCTGTTGTAGTTTCGGTTGGGGATGTATTGGCAGTTGAAGAACCCGAGCGAGCTTGCGAAAATCCCACTGCTGGCGGGGGTAAATGGCCAAGATTGAGGTTTTCAGATCTCTTATTTGACATTATAGATTATCCCGTCTGCGAGTATCTCTCGATTATGATACGAGAGATGACAGAGGCGGTATGATTCCGAGTGTTATTCTCTTCCTATTGATCGGTACTGATAGGAAGATGGACGCTCAGCTTTGCACCAAAACTCAAGATGACAGATTTTTTTCTTCTATCGAATTAGACAGGATTTGCTATATTTTCGAAATTGTTCGTAAAGACTGTGCTGGCAGGAAGATAGGAAGAGTTGTCAGGAAAACCTCTTGATAGAACAGATGTTGTATTAAAAAGGGCGAATTCTTCAAAAAGTTTTGAGTCAAATCAATGACCTTTTGCTGCAAGAGTGAAAACTTTCGAAATTGAATTCGTTGGGATTGAATTGAATAATGAAGGGATTGATGATCCGATATGAGTTCGGTCGTCCTGTTGAAGCACAAAATGTGCTCGAACGAATTAAATAAAGCTTGATGACTTGATAAAACGGGACTTGGAACTGCAGGTGAGCTGAGCTGAGCTGAGGTGACCTCGGGAGGTGGAAAAAGGGTTTCGTGGGTGAAAGGATGACTCGATTTGACGATAAAGATGTTTGATTCAAGGGATCCGTTTCAAAATACAAACCTTCATTAATACAAAAGAAGAGATGATAACTGCTAACATGCGATTTGAAAAATACTAAAGGCACATAATGAGGGAGAAAAATGATGTGGGTTAATAAAGTGAAGTTGTTGAATGATGAAGGAAGTGAAAAGAAGAGGGAAAGAGAGGGAAGAAGAAGAAGAAGAAGAAGATTTGATAGTATTGGGGTATCATTGGATTATTAGGATAGACCGTGTTTTCGAGGAACGGGGTAGGTATTCATAATGGGATATTTATTCATTTATGTATTCATTTATGTATTCACCTGGGTTATGTCCTCATTTATGTCCTCATTTATGTATTATTCCAGGTTCAGTCATTCACTCGCTTATGATATTTTAGTGCGATGGATGTACGAAATACTGACTGAAACTTGCTTGGTTGGGGGAAGGGGAAGGGGAAGGGAGGGGGAGCTTGAATAATGGTATGTCCCCTTGAGTAGGTAGGTTGAGTAGGTAGGTAGTAGGTACACTGCCACTGCCAGTAGACTCGTAGATACTTGCTCCGTGAAGTAAAGGTTGGTAAAGGTTGGTAAAATTGCTAAGGTTATCTGTGACCAAACGAAACGGCGTGAATCAAACTTGATGCAAAATGACTACCTAGTATCTATCCCAAGGTCAGTAGTAGTAGTAGTAGGTAAGAAAAAGTAGGTAGTACGAAAAGAACACTTTAAAGCATTTGACTTTGATCAATTATTACAGAATTAATTGAATCGTATTATTCTTTGTTCTTATTGTCTTTTTAGGTTTGTTTCCTCATCGAGTAGGTACCTACCTAGTTAGTACCTATGTATTGTATTCCAATCGATTTACCTAGTATTTAGCTTCTTTCGGTTTAGTCAATTTATTAGACAAAGAGAAAACTTAGGTATTTTAGTGTAAACGGGACAACCTAGAGGAAGGTGGCATCTACCTAGCCTCAGCCTGTAGGGTAGGGTAGGGTTCCCGAAGTCGAGTTCGGTTCGTAGATCTGCAATAATGTTAGGTAAGATGGATGTTCTAAAATAACCTTGGAATACGAAGTAATACTTATAAGTTCCAAGTTACTAGTAGGGTAGGGTAACTTCTAATCAACCCTTAAAACCCTTAGAACTCTAGAACTTAATAGTTAAAACTACTTCAGAATTAGGGTATACTTATTACTACTCGTACTACTGTACTACTACGAATTCAACAAAATCCAATAAACTCAACAAATCCAATGCTCATACATATTACATACTAGCTCATACATACTAGGTATATATATATATACTCTGCAGCAACCCTCTTATAATAATCTTTCTACTGCATGAGCTTCTCAAAATAACCTCTCACCGCATATCAAGTAGGTACTACTAGCCTGTAGACTTAAGTTAGAGTAGGTAGGTACATATATTTCCGAATATCAAAACACCCACAGTTGACACACTTGCCTGACTACGAAACCATCTGTATTATATAGCCTTGTGTCTACTTCTTTATCAACTAGGTATCCGATGTGTTTCCCTTACATCTATCTAGATTCTATAAGAAGACTTGGAATGATATGATATGAATCCTCCCTCCCCTTTCCAAATCTGCCCCCAAGTCCATTGAAAAGTCAATTCCCCAATCCATTACCTATTCCACGTAACACTTGTTTTGAGCTCATTATCCTTTCACAAGCCGACCTGAAAAGTGTACACTGTACTGACTGTTTGGTATCACCAACCTTCTTTCGTCGCTCACTTTATAAGATAATGCATTGATCTCCAGCTTTGGCTTGTTTTATATAATGATAGTACACGCACGCACCCACGCCCCTCGGATCTTTCATCGATCTTTCACTTGCCGGTACATACTAATAATAATAATAATACTTTAGAAAACATATAACTTGTAGTCAAGAAAATGTTATTTTGGTTTAGTAAGTTTAGTGGGTTGAGTAGATTTATCCAAAATGATTTTGATTTTGGAACTATTTTAAGGTGTTTTATTTTTACTCAAACTAAAAATTTGTTACAAGGAGGTTCCAAGGTTGTATAAGAAACGCATTTGCTCCGATAACTTTTAGTACCTAGGTAGATTTGATATAGATCTCTCAGTTTCTGAAAATCTTTCTAATTATTGGCAAACCTTTTGATCCTACCTAGTAAATAATAGGAGTTAGCTAGCGTGTTTCTTAACTAAATAAGACCTCTACTTTACAGAGTAGATAAACGAATTTGCGATCAGCTTGCGACTAGCTTGCGAATAATCTAGGTAGTAGGTAAGATCTTACCATCCTCAATAGTAATATGCCGTACTCTTATTAGTCTCTGACCCCTTAAATCTTGACCACTTGAATCGGACAGTTGCGTGGAATTCAACAAATCAACCAACTTGATCTTCATATCCGTTCCCTGGAAATTGATTCAATTATATAGGTACGGTACTTCGTATGTTAAATGTCATCTTTTGATTGGTATTTTCGTAATCATGGCTGGTAAAGTTCGTCTTCATGATGCGTATTTCCCTCGTCTCTGATTGATCTATTTCTGCTGATTGATTCATTCTGAAACGTTAGCTTATCTACCAGGTATGATGATAATAACCTTGGAATACCTAATGTAATGCATGCCCAGGTGGTTACATGAGCAACTCCAACCGGCGCCGGTCTCTAGAATTGGACAGCTTCACAGCCCTGTTACTACTCGCCCTAACATTGTCACTGTGGTGAGAATATTGTAATAGACTCAAACCATCAACACCTTCATTGCGAGATAGATCATAGGTAGATGCTTGATGCTGGATGCAATTCATTAAGCGTTGAAAATAATCGTTCTATTTGTGGAATGCCAAGGGTTTAGGAATGTTATACTTAGATAAAAGTCTTGAGGAGGAGTGTCCTTAAAGAAATCTGGTGTAAGAAGTATCTACCCTACTAGGTACCTAGTGAGTTCTAGGGTTTCAAACTACACTCAAGTCGTACCAGAACTTTTGGACAAAATGTATCATGTGACGTCATCTACAATTCAAGCTTGTGCTCTGAGCCAGTGAGGTAAACTTTCTATGCCATGTGCGCACTTCGGGGAAGGCAAAAGAATGGATCTTAGCGTATCTGACTACCTACTACCTCCAGCTAGGTACGGTACCTACCTAGTTACTACTAGCGGGTATTCACGGCTAAAAGTTATTCCACCTGATCCCTGCCCGGGTGTTATTGTTGATTTGATGATGATATTTCTCCAAACTTCTTCAACAACGATAATGTTCCAAGAAGCGCGTCGCATTCTCAAACCTCGGCAGTGAGCAAAAGCGGTGACGATAAAATTCTCTGCCAAGTTGGCGACGACCCATTGCATGCAATCCAATCCATAAAATGGCCGACGATATTGATGAGGATACCCCAATGCGAACTGATGAGAATTCATCCGATGACGACAGCGGTAGTGACAGTGAACAGAATGGCGGGGAAGGGGAAGGAGAAGAAGAAGTTGAGTGGATGGTCACATCGCGACAAAAACGTTCAACTGCAGGAAATCGATTGAATGCTTTACTACAACAAGAGGAACCAGATGATGAACTAGAACTTCTATTCGCGGAAGATGAAAATGAAGAAGATCATGGATTTGTGGATATCGAGGCCGACTCTGATGTGCAGATGGATTCTTCGGAGGATGATGATGATCAAGGACCTGCAGCCGGCGCAGATGATCTCGAAGGAGAGAAAGAGTTACAACGGAAGGAAAAGGCAGAACGATTGGCTAAGAAACGAAAGATGAATGATGGCATGCCAAAAATATTCAAAAAGAGAGTCAAGATCGATCCTACAATCCCGTCAAAGCCTGCTCCAAGGCCAAAGAAAAAGTCCGAACGTGCTTCATGGATTCCAACTCCAGAAGATGCGCCGACCCGAGCATCTGCTCGTGGTACTACGAAGAAAAGTAAAGAACAATTACATGCGCAAATGATAGATAGGGAGAAGAAGAGATTGAAGCAATTGGCGAATATGGAGAAAGCGGCTGCAGCAAAAGAAGCCGCAAGGAAACCAGCCATGACACAAGAAGATAGATTGGCAGAAGCTGCAAGAGTGGAGAAGAGTAATTCCAAGAGTCTAAGTAGATGGGAAGAGGCAGAACAGCAAAGAGAAGAAGAACAGAGGCTAAAACTGGCGGCGTTGCATAATCGAAAATTAGATGGGCCAGTTATTACAACGTGGAGTGGACGTGCGGTATGGGTTGGAGGAAAGTTAATTGCCATTGGATCAAAGAAGTTAAAACCGGATGAACCCAAGGAGAAATCAAAGAAAAGAAAGGCTGGAGAAATGGAGGATGATAATGAAGCTGGATCTATAGAGTCTCCTGCTCCAAAGGCTGTTACCACTTCAGGGCCTGCTATGATCGGTGCGTCAAATGGTAGTAACACGGACTCGACTCCTGGAACTGCCTCGGGAATCACGAATGTTAATGCGAATAAAGATGGAACGCCATCCAAGCAAGAATCTACATCATCAATTTCTAGCGGTAATGTGCATCCTCCTAATCCAGATTCACAATCTAATAGCGTTCTCAAACCGCCACGACCAACCATTCCACCTCCGACCAGTATCCTTCAACCACCCAACCAAACATCCGGAGCTGTTCCAAATATAAGTGGACTTCAACCACCACATCAAACCACCGGTGCCGTCCCTCACATCAACGGACCCCTCCAACTCCCCCAATCCCACAACCACGCCGTTCCATTCATACCCCTCCAAGCACCCAACTCCGTCCCCCCTTTCTTCCTTCAACCCCCATCCCTCGATGGTTCCAAACCTCTCCCCGGTTTCCAACCCCCGAATACCAATTATCCTCGTTCAATGCCCTCCCAAACAACTCCATTCTCCTTCGGCCCTTCTCAACATTACTCTCCTTACTCTTCTGCTCCGGCTTTACCACCTCCTCCGCAACCACCTGTTACCGAATACGCATTGAGGAACTGTCTCATCTTGACGAATTTTAATGAGGATGAAATTAAAAATAAAGATGTACAGACGAGGATTCTTTTTAATCAAACGTTTCCTAAAGCCCCTTGTAAGTCTTCTTCTTCTCTCTTCTCCCCTCCTATCCTCCTCCTGCCCTTTCTCCCTTTTCTCTCCCTCCACTCCCTATTCTCTCCCTCCACTCCCCTTTCTCCCCACTCCCCCTCCACCCATCAATCACTCATCCTAACCCCCCCACCCTAGATAAACCCAGAATCCCCCTCTCCAAAAGCCACCCCCTCTGCGCCATAACACACTACCCGGCCAAATTTCGCGATCCCAAAACCGGCCTCCCTTACTCAAACGTATATGCATATAAGGAAATTCAGAAATTGAGACGCGGGGAATATCGATGGAGTAAATTACTCGGTGCGTATGTGGGGAATGCGGTTGCGGCGAGAGGTGTACCGGGGAGGTTTTTGAGGGGGGATGGAGATGGTGATGGTGATGGAAATGGTGATGGAAATGGAAATGGAAATGGAGGTGGTGGTACTGGTGCTGGTGCTGGTGCTGGGGTGGTAGGGATGGGAAGTCTAGCAAAGGGGGGGAAGTAGATGATTTATTTGATCATGGTACCTAGGTATGGTCTGACTTGGCCTGGCTTGGATTGAGAGATGAGACGATATGAGATACTATGAAAGAAGACAATATCCCTGGATCATCATGACGAGCCATAATACTTAAAGCATAAAGCATAAAGCACAATTACTAGACGCTAGGCATTATGGAATGAAAGAATGAAGAGTGAAGACTAAGATATAAGAAATAAGGAATAAAAAATGAGAAATCATTATTTCGAGTATACCTTCTTGAGAGCGAGATGCAATTTAATAGTAGGGATTAGCTATTAGTTATAAACTATTAGTTATAATCTACTAAATATAAACTCCTATTTAATAATTATTGATTTATTTAATTAATTTTTATTTAATTAGTTTTTATCTAATTAGTTTTTATCTAATTAGTTTTTATCTAATTAGTTTTTATTTAATTAGTTTTTATTTAATTAATTTTTATTTGATTAGTTTTTATCTAATTAGTTTTTATCTAATTAGTTTTTATCTAATTAGTTTTTATCTAATTAGTTTTTAT
>NGKI01000010.1:135270-149115 GCA_002162615.1 Myriosclerotinia duriaeana
ATTAGTTTTTATCTAATTAGTTTTTATCTAATTAGTTTTTATCTAATTAGTTTTTATCTAATTAGTTTTTATTTTTATTTAATTATATAAAAGATATATCAATTATTACGAGTTAATTAAATATAATTAAATTATATATATATATTTGCAATATTATACTTAACCTTAAACATCAAACTAAATATTGAAATTTAAATAACTATAGAAGGAGAAAACAGCGATTAATATCTCTATAGTGATTAAGGAAACACAGGTGTATTCCTTACCTACTCCTTGTATTTCTCACTCCTTTATCCCCTCTCATATCACCCCCTCCTATATTCCTCCTCTCCTATCCCCCTCACAACCCACACATCATATACTTCCCAACCATCCCCCCCAAATACAAACATAATCAGAGAACCCTACTACTAGTAGTAGTAGTGATTCCAAAAAATCATAAACATCCATGAATAGCTCTAAACTCTAAACTCTAAATATAAATAAATATACACTTGAATATACGATTTATATACATATACATACATACATACATATACATATATATATACATATACATAGTACAATCTACTAGACACCGATGAGCATGAGATGAAGAAGGGGCTAAAGAGAGGATGAAAGAGGATTCAAATGGAATACAATGAAATGAAATGAAAAAGAGAGGGAATGCAGTAAGGTGATTGTCAATATACGTTCATACACTTGTATATGAAATGATACAAGGGACAGGGAGGTGATTGTTGAATACCATTCTGCGCATCGTATATCTTGATTTTCCTGGCATGAGAAGATACTCCAAGGTATGTTATGCAATGTAATGTAACTGGATCTGGATGAATATTGGATTTTTTTTCTTCCTACTGGTCCACTGCTTCGCTCCCCCTGGTACCGACTTCCTGTTTCCTCTGCGTCTGTTTTTCTATTGTACTTACTCAATGTCTTTACTGATCAAGTATACTTCATCGACCCATCCTATCCCGAGTAAATCCCGCCTCGCCTTAACCAATTCCATTTAATATACAATCCCAACCTACCCACTAATCCCATCTCCACTCACAAATACTTCTTATTCCCTCCATTCTTCCTCTTCTTATACAACACGTAAGCCACGATCAACCCAATTTGACTTCCTACAACTACAAATGCCAATCCCGCATATCCAATGCCCGATTTGTGAGATTTCAATCCTTCTCCAACCGTACCCAATACGCTTCCATGAGTTTCTGCAACTCTTTGCTTGAGACTCAAAACATGTCTGTCTAGTGACTCGTGTAATTCCTTTTTGGTACTCTTAACATCATTTGCTACATCTCTTAGATTTCTCTCCAGAGCTGGGATGGAATCTAATTTTGAGAGGGATGATTCCAGACGAGAGATGGTCCGTGAAAGAGAATTGATATTTGTATTCAGGGATTCGATTCGGGAGAGGGAGTTGGCTTGGTATTGGGAAAGATCGCGGTTTAAAGCGTTGATGTGTTTCATCATTCCTTGGAGACGGTTGTGGAGGTCTGCGAATTGGGCATCTGAGGACTTGTAATCGGAGGCTGGGGTTTCACGAAGACTATCCCAGTTTTGTTGCTGTCCTTGATTTTGCTGTTGATTTTGTTGTTGATTCTGCTGTTGAGGAGGATTATTGGCAGCTTGGGATTGTTGTTGATTTTGGTTCGCAGAATTTTGAACTTGATCATCAGGTGTATGAGAATCGGTCGTTACGACAAATTTAAAGATCTCGAAAGAATCTGGATTCTCTGCAGAGGCGGCAGTTACTCCAAAAACGTAGCCTAGGGGTAGCTTAATCTTATCGGATTGGAAACATAGGGTACCATCAACTTCTACTTTGAAGTTATCGGCAGTTTGACGGATATGAATTTTGGATGGGATGCCTCGATTTCGGTAGGAATAGGGGCAATGACCAAATGCAAGAGAGTCGACGGAGTGGTGAGAAGAGTATTCAGTTGTCCCATCGTTAAGGAATCCACGAATATAACCACCCTATTAATTGTTAGTATTCGGTGCAGAATAGACGGCAGAGAGAGGAACATACCGATCCAGCATATTGATCAATAACCAAAGCCAATCCATCAAACTTTCCAACCGTGTATATGCTTGATACCTTAACATCCTCATGCTTAGCATACCAGATATTCAAATTACCACCTGCTCTCTCCGGACCCGTAGCACGAAATTCGATATCTGCTGCCCATTGAGAATGTTGTAATGTCTTTTCCGTCCATACGGCTCCTCTTTGATTTCCTGGTGCAGGTGGTGTGAGGACGATTCGATTACTGAGGATATCTGGATAGTTTGGTTGTCCTGACATATGAAAATTTGGAATGGCGCGACCATTTGGTGAGATCCTACAATTATTAGTTATCTTTGGTTGGAAGTATTTGAAGCTCGAGCAGAGATATACTTACTTTCCATCATGACCAAAACTTAACTCGTTATTAAGGTATGTAGCTTGAGCATATGCAAAGAATGCGACGGTCGATGTGAGGGATGCCTTGAAGAAATACATTGTGCTTAACCTTTTCTTTTTAACCACCAAAAATCAGAGTTAAGAATAAGGACAAGGACAAGGACAAGAACAAGAACAAGAACTTCCAGCGTCCCTTATCTTTTTCCCTCAATCCCAGCTAGGAGGAAGATCTAATTAATCATGAAGAGGAACAAGACAATTTGATTTCCAATAAATCCTAATATACAATAATATATCTGGTGTTTATGATTGTAGACACTTGGCAGCTTTACTTCGTAGGTAGGTAGGTACCTCCTAATCTTCCTTTCGGCTTCGGTTGATCCTAAAGACAGATTGCAATAATTGCAATGTCTCTTGAACTATATTAGTTACACAATATATTCCCACCAGAGTAATGATGAGATTTCGAATGGGTTTCCCTAATGATATAATTGAAGGGCCAAGTTCTAGAGTGAATTTATGATTGATGATATGTCGTATAGCTATTTCTGAAGGGACAAATGCTGGATCCATGTTGCGAGTCTTGCGACAGGTCTCGGGAAGGGAAGGGAAGGGAAGGAGGGGAGGGACCAGTTAGAAGTTTGGGAGATTGGGAGATTGGGAGATTGGGAGATTGGAAGCTTTTCTGGATGTTTCTGATATTCTTTCGAGTTTCTCTCGTGTCATGTCAAAATGTAACAGGGGAAGGAAGAGCTTTTCTTTGCCTGCCTTTGAAGAAATACAAGTAAGTACTGAAAAGTGTGTGTTGTGTTGTGAGATGTGATATGATATGATATGATATGATATGATATGTCGGTGTTTAGAAATTCCGTGTGGAACTTTAAGGTTACCTTGTACATCCATTTGGACACCACAATCACATTTCATATTATTCATTGGAAGTAAGAGCCAATTCCTCTCAAGATAATTTTAATCACTTTCATCTTCATGCTGGTTATGCTTAGATGGCAGAAACATATCCTTCAATTGCACAATGTGCAGTTGTAGCTACAGCTTTTAAGATATTGTTGTTTCCCGCATAGTCAGTTCTCTCGCCATTCTCCCCCCCCCTTCCTCCCCCGGCAGATGGATCTCCCTTCAGCGTTCCCTTGAACTATGATGCTGATTGACATCTCAGCAAATCTACAGACTTCGAAGTTCATAGAAACTGGCTCGCCATCACGAATAGTTTACCATTGAATGAATGGTATATCGAAAAGACTTCAGAATGGACTCTCGATTATCCACCCTTCTTCGCATATTTCGAATTATTCCTCTCCAAGTTCGCCGAATGGGTTGATCCATTGATGTTGGGGGTAAAGAATTTAGAATATGCAAGCTGGCAGACCATCTACTTTCAACGCGCAAGTGTTATTGCTACCGAGCTGGTTTTGGTATATGCGCTTCATCTGTAAGTGCTGATATACCGCTGGTTATTCTGGTACTGACATCATCAAGTTTCGTGAAGACTGCCCCCGCCAATTTAAAACGTCCTTCACAAGCGGCAGCTCTTTCGATTTTACTTTCGCCCGGCTTACTCATTATCGATCATATACACTTCCAATATAATGGCTTCATGTACGGCCTCCTCATATTATCATTAGTTATGGCTAGAAATGAGGGAACCAAGCTAGCAAGTGGTATATTGTTTGCGATTTTGCTTTGCCTCAAGCACATATACCTTTATCTTGCGCCAGCCTATTTTGTCTTCTTATTATCGGGGTATTGTCTTGGGCCAAAGTTTGGACCCAGACGTCCGTTTGATATTAAGTATGGGAATGCTATCAAGTTGGGACTTGGTATTGTGGCAGTATTTGGAGCTGCATTTGGACCATTTGCATATTTTGGTCAGATGCCCCAGATTATTAGTAGACTTTTTCCATTTGGAAGAGGTCTTTGTCATGCTTATTGGGCTCCAAATGTTTGGGCTATGTACTCCTTCACTGATCGAGTGTTGATTTTTGGTAAGTCTTTCATCTTACACACTGTCTTAAAGCTACTCGAACTCCGGAGATCCTGTATCCTCAATTAGGTGACTAAAACGTGTATAGTCGCTCCTAAACTTGGTCTCGCTGTTGACCCAGCGGCTGTCAATAGTGTGACTCGTGGTCTTGTCGGAAATACTTCCTTCGCCGTATTGCCCGAAATCACCAAAGGCATGACTTTCGCTTTGACAGCCATCTTCGATTTCATTCCACTCTTGAAGCTTTACAAGACTCCCACGTGGGACAACTTTATTGGGGGTGTAACACTCTGTGCTTATTCCTCATTTCTTTTCAGTTGGCATGTCCACGAAAAAGCAATTCTTCTGGTCATCATACCGTTCAGCTTGATAGCCCTGAAAGATCGTCGATTCCTTGGGGCATTTCGACCGTTAGCCGTGGCTGGTCATGTTTCATTATTCCCTTTGCTTTTTACGGCTGGGGAATTTCCTATCAAAACTGTATACACCATTTTTTGGCTTGTTTTGTTCCTTCTTGCATTTGACCGTTTGGCACCAGCGTCAAAATCAAGAATATTCTTGCTTGATAGATTCAGCACACTTTACATTGCAGTCAGTATACCTTTAATACTGTATTGCTCGCTGTTACATCAAGTTGTCTTCGGAAATAAGCTAGAGTTTTTACCGTTGATGTTCACGAGTTCATACTCAGCAATCGGAGTTGTTGGAAGCTGGATAGGATTTTTGATAGTATATTTTGAAAGTTGAGGATTGATCGACGATACCCATTTTGTTTTTTAAGATTTGTGTTGTAATTCAAGACTTCGTTGATGGAATAGCAATCTTTATAGAATGGCATTCGGGGCACACTTCTAGATGGCCAATATTGAACAGCAACGTCCACAATTGCACAAGCGAATTTCATAAAGGGCGAGATTCGTTCTACACAACTATTACGACTAGATGCAATGAATGTATAGATTTTAAGCCGAAAGATGACTAGAGAAGAGGGGTGATCTCTCATGGATCATCACAGGCCGATATCTGGGGATTTCAAGGTTGGGGTGAGCATTCATCGAACTAATCGAACTCAAATTTAGGGGGGGGTACGTAGATGATGGGTTCACTCATATGAGCTACTGGGTGGCGATCAGAATACCGGTACCGGTATTGTATTTCATTGTGGCGGTCTGAGTACAAGTGGGGTTCGCAATACCGTAGTAGGGTGTTGAGATTTGCACTGGAAATTGTACCTCAAAAACTTCGAGGGGACTGGCGGACTCTAGGCGTAGGAGGGATGGAAGCGAAACTACGTCCGTAAACGATTCACAAAAATTAACTAGCATGTTTGTATTTGCTGTGTTGATCAAGTTCTTTGTAGTGCTGGCGTTGCCTATGTATGACCTCGTCCATTTTCACTGGAAATAAGACATCCAAAACTTCGAGGGGACTCGAGGCATAGTCCAGAAGGAAGCGAAACTAACCGATTCACCAAAGACTTTTGAATGAACAAATTAACTCCTGTATTTGCTGTGTGGATTGATTTTTTTTGTAATGCTGGCGATGTCTATCAGTATGATCTCATCCAAGGGAAGGAAAGGCGGGGAGATAAGAGTAGATAGTCTCCCTGGGGAGAGGGTTAGCAAAGTGTTGATATAATGGATCCATGGATGTGTATGCGATTGATTTCGTTCATCGCGTGACCCCTATTTATATAAATGGCGAGTTAATCAAGTTTTGATATGAATTTATCGTGAGATATAATTATCTTGTTCCTGTGTTATTGATGATAATGTGATAAGTGACAATTTAAAACAAATCTTGCTTTCCTCAGGGCTTTGGTAGGGGCCCTCCCTCGCAGGACAAAGCTCGGGAGTTGAGGTTGGGTTGGTCCAAAAGAATCGTTTGGCTTAGCGGGAAGGCTAAACCCCTTTTGTCAATTGCCAACGATGGCATCCGCCCGGATTTTCTTCTGCAAAAGTTTTGTGTCGTGAGACTTGGACATAGGATAACCACTTGTTCATGATTAAATTTCAATATAATATCAGTAACGTCAATATCACTCCGAGTAGCTATCATGGAGAATGATTCATGATATCAAAGTATATTTCAGCCGTTCAATTCATCACCCCTGAATCTTGAGAGAATCTACCATCCAACATAAACAAACCACTATTCAACACTTAACATGGCAATATAGCTCAAAAAAGTTAAGATTACCTTTAGAGACACATAGAAGATCAATGACAAAGAAGAATGAATCCATCCGGACACGTTTAACCACTTCCCGAGTCCTTGGCACTTGGGTCTGAATTCGAGGAGCATTTCGTGTGAGGCAGCTATTAGTTGGAGAGAATTTTCAAAAATCGTATACCAAGGGTTATTTGATCAAATCAAAAGATAAATTTACAAACTTACATTCATATGATAGATCTCATCTCTGGCTACATATTGAGCACAAGAAAGTTGTTTAATTCATGAAAGTTGAAGTTATTATATCACTTAATAGAAAGATATACGGTTATGGGTCGCAGGTTCTCAAATCGGTCTCCGTCCTCACTAGCCCGCATCCTTGTCATACGCTACGCTAAACACACATCCTCTCGACCCTTTTTCTTATGTTCATTCTTCTTTTCCTAATCCACTTCTTCTTCTTCTTCTTCCTCCTCCTCCTCTTGTCAACTCTTACAACGCGTAACTATCAACACAATTTCATCAACCAACAACTCACCACATCTATTCTACGAGTTTATATGGTTTCTTCAACACCTACCGAGACCCCTGGACGCGTCAAGAGATATATATGTAAGTTTTAGAGATTGATATACTTCCACAAATCCCATACAAACCGTGGAAGGGTGATCATGACTAGCCTTCCTACAACGCACCACTCCACGTCACTATTAGATCAATTTACCACCATCCTTTTTCCAAGTCCCCCCCCCTAACATAACTCTGGCGCAAAGCATATTACTTGCTCTATGGAGGGGTATATAAAAACTAACTAACTAAATTTCTTCCTCCCCTTAGGACCTTCTACATGATCAAGACTCTTTGACAATAAACAAGTCTCATAATGGTAAGTTTACCCTCTTAGTCCCCTCTAAGCTTCTAAGCTTCTAAACATAGCTAAACTCTTTAGGTTCTCTTCAAGAGGAAGCCGGTACAATATAAACCGAGCCCGGATATTGAAAATGAAGATACAGAGGTATAAACTTCATTTACCTAGATGTCTACCATCAAGCTGCAATGACTAATACAAGTCATAGGTCTGGTTGATTCCCGCCACTGGCGAGTATTTTTTGGACTATGCTGCATACTTAGAACGGTGGGTTTTAATTCTCTACCCCTCAATTTTGTTCCCTAGTAGGATGCGCTAACGTAACTAGAATGGATTTCTACAAGCAGGTTCGAAACATCTCCAAGGACAGCTAGGTAGCTCCCGATACTTACTAACTAATACTAGCGCCGATTCATTTGCCAAATATCAGGCCATTCTGGGTTATCATTTTTTGAGGCACTCAAGAGTGAGGTATGGGAAATCTTAGAATCGCATTGAGCCAATGAGGGAGGAGACTGACCTATTACATAGTTGGCAGGCGCACAAGAAGTCGAAGAGGCATTTCCGAACGCGTTGAAACAGCCCATCCTAAGACGTGTACAATTTTCAACTATTTCTCGAATCGATACCTTAGTGGACATGCTTTTCGACGAGTTTAGATCCGATTACTATCCTGGCGAGGTTGTCACAGTTCATGTGGTTACAGGCGATCGACTTTCTGGTACCATAAGAGAAAAAACCCATTTCAAAAGCAAGGTTCTGCCAGATGGCTCACTGAGCCCACCCTTCTCAAGATACTTTGTTAGCCTGGATGGTCGACCAAATGAGGAGGCCGTAGTGGACGACGCTCACATCACTCGTGACCGCAAGATATTCACAAAGCAAGTTCTGCGATCATTTATCAAGAAGACTGTTACGAGAGAGTCCTGGACTGGCGCACCTTGGTGTGTGAAACATGATGTTGCCGCCATTTATAACATCGATACCAGAGTTCCTCCGCATCTTCGATATGAGAATAAAGCTGCCGAAAGAAAACAAAATCAATCTCAGAAGAAGACTACAGGGACTGATTTTGATGGAATGGTTGGTAGCTTTCATGGAGGAAATGGATCACAAGCTAGACTCCCGGAGTTGAAGCCAGCACCCAAGAGCCACAAGAGCAAGCAGCAACAGACCCATCTGGCAAAGAGTAAGCAGCAGCCATCTTTAGACCCTGCTCCTTCGAATTTTATCCCTACACATTTCCCTCCCCCTCCCTATCCCCATCCCCATTTTCAACCCCCTCCTCAAATGCCATTTATTCCTCATCCTCATCCCCATCCCCATCCCCATCCCCAAGCTCCTCCCTTCATTTCTCACACCTTTCAAGCCAATGGGCCACCACAACAAGTGGGACCTCACTTCCAAAACTTTCACAACTCTACCTTTGCATTCGCGCCTCTTGCATCCCTTCCTCCGGCTCCACCTCCACCACCGGCTATTAAATATCCAATTGAGGATTTGGAAGTGGCTCCCCGAGTTGATGGACCGAAAAGACCCGACATCAAATACTTTTCACAAGACAATCCAATGCTCTTTGGAAGATCAAGCGCCGAGGGTAATGGCATTCACATGTCATCTATTGGTCAATTGCTGGAGACGTGGGACTCGTTGAATGTTTATTGTCAAATTTTCAAGTTGGACTCGTTCACTTTTGACGATTTCGTCGAAGCCTTACAATTCACATCTGAAGATGTAGATTGCGAGTTATTTGTCGAGATACACTGCGCAGTTTTGAAGATATTAGTAAATTCAGAAGCCGATGATGGAAAGCTTCAAGTTCAACTCCCTGAATTGGAAGAGTCGGATGATGAAGAAGACTCTAATGAGGCCAGCGCCGAACCAACACCTACACCGGAACCGGAACCCAAACCGAAAGGACGCGCTACAAGAAGTAGTTTGGCAAAAGCTGAGGCAGAAGCTTTGCAAAAGGCAGCTGAACAACCTCCTGAGGAACCGGCTGGACCAACAAATGCTCACCGTGCAGCCGAGATGGAAGATAGCGTTGAATGGATTGAAAAATTAAGAAAGCGTGACTTCAAGAATGGTGGCTGGGAGGCTATCATGATCGGACTGTTACACCAACTTTCAAAAGATGAGAGGTATTTTGCCGCTTGTGAAGAAATCCTTGTTCAGCTCGCCCCCCTCGATTTAGAGCCAACACAAGAGACTGCTCGTTTACAGTACGCTAAACTTGACGTCAATCTTCGCATCAAGGCCCTCCAAATTATATGTATGCTTACAGCAGAAACAAAAGCAATTCGTGGTTACATGGAGGAGAGTAGTGAGCATATGACGATGCTTCGAAAGGAAAAGATCCAGTTTCAACGTACCAAAAAGGATGCGTAAGTACCTCTAATATGGATTTCTTGGAACTTTGCTAATTAAATTAGTCACGATGCTATTAAGAAGCTAAACGAAACTCGCAAAGCCCTTGAGCCACCACCTGAGCCAAGTCCTGCACCGGCTGCAGAAAAGGCTGCCTCGAAAGAACCTTCAGCTAGTGTTGAAAGAGATGTGACTATGCATGACGTCGAGGAAGAGGTCCAGGACTCTCATGGAGATGAAATTATGGACTCAGACGAAGAAGCACCTCCAATCCGATCATTACGTCGTGGGCTTGATCGAGCAGCAGAGCGAAAACGCAAACGTGAGGCTGAACAGGAGAAGAAAGCAAAAGCAGAGGCCGAACCTAAGGCTCCCAAGCAGTCCAAAGCACTCACAAAGGTTCTCAAAGACATCCAAAAACTGCAAGACAAGATCAAGGAGTGCGAGGAAGAAATTGCTATTCTCGATAATGACCTTCGAGAGGCCGATTGTCCTCGTACTCGTGTACTTGGCAAGGATCGATTTTGGAATCGCTATTATTGGTTTGAACGTAATGGTATGCCTTACGGTGGTCTCCCTAACAGCTCTACGGCTGATGCTGGATATGCCAACGGCTGCATTTGGATTCAAGGACCAGACGATCTTGAGCGTGAAGGTTATATCGAAATGCGACCGGAATGGCAAGATGAATATCGATACAAATTCAACATGACAGTACCGGAACGAAAAGTAATGGAAGAAGGAAATACCCACGTATTCAATGCTCATCAATGGGGTTACTATGATGATCCTGAGTCAGTTGAAGGTCTGCTCAATTGGCTTGATGCCCGTGGCAATAACGAGTTGAAGCTCCGAAAAGAAATTCAACTTTACAAAGATAAGATTATTACTCATATGGAAAAACGCAAGGAATACCTCAACCCTAACGATGAAAAGAGTGTTGATTCTAGTCACAAGCGAATGTCGACTCGTGGAAAGCAACAACCTCATGTTGATCATACAGCTCATCGATGCTTGTCTTGGCGCAATAATACTGCGATCAAGGAATTGGGTCATTTACATTCTGATCAACCGCGAAATCGCAAACCGGCTAAGAAGGCAGCACCTATTTTGCCACCGGCAATTGAGGGAGAGAGACAAACTAGGAGTGAGGCGGCGAAGAAACAAAGGAAACGTTAAGAATACAAATTATACCAAGTCTATGATTGCGTCTAGCAGAGCGCTCATTTCTGGAAAAAATATGTTTGGGTGTTCATGGCTATTTCATTGAACATTCTCAAATCTTGAACTTGACTTAGGTCAGTTAATTGATTGTATCTGGCTTTGGGACATGGGAGGAGTTTTTGGCATTGGCTTCAAAAAGTCCCTTGAAGTATGGAAATAAAGACCAATGGGAGTGATAGTGTGCATATATGGTATCTTGAAAGGCTGGTTTGGTTGTATTTAGATGAGTTCAAGGTAACTTGGTGGGAAGCAATATTTGCGCTGTAGTTGGCGCTGTAGTTGGATGGCACAGTATGGTATGGGTGGGGTTGGGGCGACAAATCTTTGTTGCTGGTTGATATTGGTAGAGACCAGATGGAAGAGAGAAGGGAAGAGGGGAAGAGGGAATGCGAAGAGAAGAGGCGAAATACATTTGTATGGATTATTAGGCAGAATGATGGTGCATGGTAGTGGATGGTGGATGGTAGATGGTTGCTTTTGGCATGACGAAATCGGATACCCTATTTATAGATAAAACTCCCAATATCGAGAAAATATAAATACGAAGATAGTCTGTATGTGTTTGGATGAAGATTCGCTGAATGAATGCTAAATTGGAAGAGTTAAAATAAGAATCAAGTTTAAAGAATAAAGAATAAACAGAGGGTGATATAGTATAATGGCATGGGGCTAAAAAGATGGATGGATGGATGGATGAATAGATAGATGAAAGAACATATGAATAAGACGTTTAAATATGTATTTAAATCAATATTAAGTATTTATACTTCTTTAATCATTTTCGATCATCCATTATCCATCATCTATTACCTATCATCCATCATCCATCATCCGCCATCTATCATCCATCTCCCATTCCACCCCATCACGCTTTACCACACCATACAATCACGATTCATTCTAGACTACGAAAGATGTTGATTGGATGGCTGGATAAGGGATGGTATTGGATGGATGGGTGGATGAAATTTATATGGTTGGTTGAGATGAGATATGGATGGGATAGGAGCGAGATTGGAGCGAGATTGGAGCGAGATGGGAGATGTGAGTGAGGGGTATGAGTGAGAGGTATAAGTAATTGAATTGTTGGTTTGTTTTATTTGGTTTATTATGTATGGATGGTTATGTATCATGTAACAAGTATTCTTTAAGGTAGGAAATACTATGGAATTGAATGCATCGATATCTCCCCCCTCCATCTCCACCTCCCTCTCCATCCCACAGCACAACACAGCACAGCACAGCACCTCACACCCTCCTCCTCCTAAACTCCACCTCCGCCACCGCATTCGGCATCACCGTCGTATCATAATAAGCATTGCCCGGTCTCTCTCCCCCCTTCCCCCCCACCAACCTAACATCCCACCCCCTCAACAACTCCACCAGCGCCACCTTGATCTCGACGCCTGCAAAGAAGCGTCCCGGGCACGCGTGGTTCCCGTGCCCAAAATTCATCGACTCCGGGCTCGTGCTCACGAATTGGTATTTCGATTCGTGGCCCGCCGTCGTGCGCAGCGCCGCGTAGCGGAAGGGGGAGAAGGTGCTGGGCGCGTCGAGCGCCGCCCCGCTGGCGTCTGGGTGCTGCGTGAGGTCCGGCCCGGTCGTGTTGGTGGTGTGGACGTTGTAGGCGATGCGGGTGTGGGTCGGGATGGTGTGGCCGGTCGAGAGGTGGATGGGGGAGGTGGTTAGGCGGATGTTGGAGACTGGGGGAGGGGGGTGTTTGTTAGTATGGTATATTATAGTGACTAGAGTTGCTTTCAAGTTATATTGCCTGATGTTCTTCCCGGCTTTATATACTATATTGTGATTGGAGAGTTAGGAGAAAGGACCAGGGGAAAAGCTTACTTAAACCAATAGGATTAAATCTTTGACTTTCCTTCAAGAAACTATCCAACTTTTTTAATTTTGGAAAGGATTGCTTCTTTAGATTCTTCATTCCGCTGTTGTCAACTTCATATCCATCTTCTGCGATTACCTGTTCGATTTCTTCTCGGAGAGGCGCAATGAATTCGGGATGAGATGCGAGATCGAATAATACGTGAGAAGTTGCCATTGTTGTGGTATGAATTGCTGCGAACGATACTACAGTTTCGATCAGTGTCAAAACCAGAATCTCGAATGAATTTGAGTAAGAGAGAAGATGTAAGAAGGAAAAACAATGACCACTTACAGTTTAACTGGTTTTCCGCCAAAACAAAAGGATCTTCCCTCTTTTTCTCATCCGTATATTTCATAATCCAACTAACAAAAGTCCCCTGCTCATCATCAAATTCCTTTCCCCCTTCCCCTCCTTGAATCTCCTAATACAACCCTGAATAACCGGTCTCAACATTTCCGCCGCCTCCCTCATATCTTTCCTCACCCTCCTGATCTCGGGCAAAAAGGGCACCGCGAATAATCTCACCCACGCCGGATACTTCACCACGCGTTCCCTCGCCGCAACACAATTCACCGTGTATTGAACACTACTCTTCACCCACTCATCACTTCTACTAATCGGTCTCCCGACAAAGACCCTCCCGCTCAATAATGCCACCACGTTGAGTAATTTCTCATACAAGACTACCTTGGTCCAATCTTCACACGTGCCGAATTCCTTGTCGAGCGCGTAGCGCATCTCATCTTGGAGAGCATCGACGGTCGAGGCTACGTGGCGGGTTAAATCCGATTTGATGGTTTTGATGATGGCGGGGGAATCGTTGCCGATGCCGGTGTGTTTTCCGTGGAACATGCGATATACTTCTTTGTTGAAGGAGACGTTGTTTTCTGGGAGATTGCGTACTTCGTCGTGGG
>NGKI01000010.1:168516-186256 GCA_002162615.1 Myriosclerotinia duriaeana
TTATATTATATATACAAAGTTATACTAAAATTTTATATAATAATAAACTTTCAATTATTTCAATATATAATTTTTTTTTAAATAAAATTTGTATCAAAAAAAAATATAACTTTTATAGTGTAATGATAATATTCTTAATTTTAATTAAAAAAATATTTAAGTAAATATTAAAAAAAAAACTTTAAATAATATTAGTAATACAAATCTTATATTATATTAATAATATAAATCTTATATAATATTTTTTATATTTTTTTTAATTAAAAAAAAATAAATCTTTTATATAGTTTATCCTCGCGTATACAATTTACTTTTGCGTATACAATTTACTCTTGCATATACAATTTACTCTTATACATAGTTTACTCTCGCGTATACAGTTTAGCCTTGTATATAATTTAACCTTATATATAGTTTAGCTTTGTACATAATTTAATTTTATATATAATATCCCCCCCTGCTTTATTTAGACACAGTGTTTTGCGAGGCTTTGTGTAAAAGCTTTTATACTATTAAATTACTGTGTTTTACAACCCGCACCCCCCATTAAGGTACCTAGTAGTCAATCCCATTATGTCATCTTCACGTGTCAAAAGCTTAGCTGGCATTTTTCTATGATGCGAGTACTACTAGGTAGGTCCACGGGTAGGTAGGTTCTTGCCCACCAAAGTATTTTTCATTATATTGATATTGATACATTGATTCCACAACATACGATTCAGCTCAAAACACGCTCAATATACTCAAAGTATATAGTTTGCGGTTGCGAAGTTGTCGGTAGGACCATGTTATTATAACATTCCGCATCAATCACCTTCATCCACCTTCATCCACCATTTCATCACATCCTAGAAAACACATTCATCATGGAGAAATATTCACAATTTCGCGACAGAGGTACGTACTACTTACACTTCCCGAGTACATCCTATTCCCTTTCCCATTCCCTTTCCCTGTCCCATTCCTATCCCTCATAAATATCTACTGCAATAGAAAATCCCAACTAATGCACCAAACACCAGGATCTGGAATCGCTCCATTCTTCCCCGTCCAAACTCCAAGTTCAGGAATCTATGCGCCCGTTTACCTTTTCCTCTTCCTCTTCAAGTTGCCATTCTTCCTCACAGTATCGACGACTTATTTTCTCTTCCTACAATGGTTTCCGCTGGGGTCACTACTGAAGAAAGCTATATTATGGATGATACTTGGAATACCAGGAGTGTGGTGGATAGATTTGCGGATTGATGGTGTAAAGAAGGGTTCATTAGCAAAGAAGCATGAAGGACGAGTACCTGAGCCTTCGGATATTATCGCATCTTCATTTACATCACCTCTCGATTCTTTATATTTGGCTGCTATTTTCGATCCTATATTCACAGTATCATATCCACATACCCGCCAAGTTCATCAAATTTCCCTCCTCGGCGCAATCTTCCGCGCTCTTCAAAGTCCTAAAGAATATCCACCCAAAGGCGTAAAGATGACCGATTTAACCGCTCTTCTTATTCAATATCCCGGTCGAGCTATCGTGGTTTTCCCCGAATGTACAACTACGAACGGAAAAGGAATATTACCTGTCAGTCCCAGTCTTTTGACTGCTCCATCAGGAACCAAAATCTTTCCCATCAGTCTGCGCTACTCACCTTCAGATATCACCACACCTATCCCCGGGAAATACTGGTCATTCTTCTGGAATCTCCTCTCGAAACCTACTCACTGTATTAAAGTTCGAATCGCAGAAGTTGTATACAACACATCCAAGCCTGACGGAGTTCTGGAAAAGAAGGATGCTAAATATCTTAACAATCCATTTTCAGACAATATCAACGGAAACACTGCGTATACAAGCGGGACCGATACCCTTACTTCTCAGAAGGAGCAATTAGCAGAAATCACGTCTGAAGAACAGCTTGTTTTGGACAAAGTTGGGGAAGCATTGGCACGCTTAGGACGAGTTAAACGTGTAGGGCTGACCTTGAAGGATAAGATTTCGTTTGGGGATGCATGGAATAAGAAGAGGTAACAAAAGTTAGGGATGAGATGCGGCATTGGATACGTATATTGATGGAATTACATCCTACGAGATGCATGACTCTATGAGATTTGAAACGGAAAAAATGGAGTCTGGGTGATTTTGACTATGGGAGCGATTAGCATAGTTTGCAGGCTTCATATTTAAAGGAACATTCATATATCTATTCATTAATGAAGTCAAGCTGTCAATCTTCATTCAAACCAAATAGCCATCGCTCCCGAAACGCTTCCCCTAACCTCTTCCTTTCGCTTCGCAGAGTTTTGAAAGTTCAACCTCAATCTCTACTCTGTAGTCAAATCATATTTTCATCACTCACCTCGTTGAAGAACATAATAAGCCCCGCTACTTAGATATCGAATCTATTCCAAATATCCCATATTCGAATATATACTGTTCATATTGGTTATTTTCAAGTGTTCAAGTGATTTATACGGGTGAACCTTTGAGAGAGGCGAAAGGTCTATTATTTTCAATGGTGATGGTGATGGTGAATGCTTACTATTAAGTCGGTGATTGAGTGTAGATTGTTGGATTGGTCTGAGAGAAGAGAAGAGGGGATGAGAGAATAAAAGGATGAGAGGATGAGAGGATGAGATGTTGGTGTAAATAGATATATCAATGATGTTGAGTGATTATCTCGTTCTTTGACTTTTGTGGAGAGGAGAGGGAAAAAAAGGGGGGTGGAGGGGGTGCAGATAGATATGTATAGGGGGTATGCATTGGGAGCAGGTGTGTAATGTATTCCAATTCATTCAAATCAAATGCATGGTATGTGAGTGGGAGTAGGTGTGTAGATGAATGAATAGTACTGCATTGCCGATTTTCATTATCAGTAGTGAGTGAGTGAGTGGACATAGCCAATATAAGAGACCTTCACATCCTCTCCTGTCCTCTCCTCACTGCCACCAAAAATTAAATACCAACCGGGCCACCTGAGAGGTAGTCTAGTATCTATCACTTATACCATACGAATAGTATATCGTGTGAGACGAGGTGGGATTTGTATGGAAGGTACTTCATTCCTGTTTCTATATTATTGGTAGTTAATAAATATAACCAAGCCATCTTCGCTGGCTCTTCTTCCTATCTCTCTCCTCCTACCTCATTATACCTCCAAATCCAAACTCGAACACTAAAATAACCGCGCCACCCAATAGGTAATCGGGGAATCCCCTACAAGAGACCTATCATCTATACCCGTCGACCTCCTTTCCGTTCTGGCAAATTATATTCCCCACCCACCAACATCTTCGAATCCCCCACACCCAACTACAAATCTAACCCACTAGAACCCTCACTCCCCTCCCACTACTCAGCGGCGCAAAATAATCATGCGTGCACTCTACATCACCTATATTCGTATCATGTAACACTAACCCCCTACCATTCCCCCCAACAACCCCCTTAACACACAAATACAATTCCGCCCATGCCAAATTGATCCCCAAGCATTGACGTGATCCTTTGCTGAAACTTACAACGTATCTTGATAGTGATGGGTTTTCGAGGAAGCGGTCGGGAGAGAAGGTATAGGGGGAGGCGAATATGCGTGGGTCGAGATGTTGGATGAGGGCGGACATTGAGACGGGAGTCTGGAAGTTTTGGTTAGAGGGGCCTGGGGTAAACCGGGGGGGGAGAAAGAAGAGGGAAAGGGATGGGAAAAGAGCAGGAGGTAGAGAAGAGGGGATAGATAAATATTTAAGAAAACCCATACCCCAGCCGGAATTCCCCACTCATTAAACCTCAAAACCCGATCCGGAGCAATCCTCTGCAAATGACCCACAACCCCAAAACTCAACCTCAACCCCTCCTGAATGACAGCCGTCAAATAAGGTAACTGTTCCAATTCCTTCAATCCACTCTTCCCCTCCATTTCCACAAGAAGCTTCGATAAAATCTCAGGGTTGGCGAGAACATGGTATGCAATAACGGATAATGTCCAAGCGGTAGTTTCTGTACCAGCTCCTATGATCGTTAGTCCTTCTTGCCAGAGACGGTCTGCAGTTTTCTCGCTTGGGGGAGCATTGCTGGACAAGATCTCGTGGAAGATGGTTGGATTGGATGAGTGTTCGTAATCGGTGTTTTTCCCATTGGTGATAGCGCCAATTTGAGCTTTCAGTCCCTTGGAAGTTTCATGTCAATATTGAGTATTCCATATGAAACAATAAACAAGCAATACACCCACCATTTGGAATTCCACAGTACTAACGAGCCTCGGATCGAGTAACTTGAGAGCCCACAACGGCACACCCTGCATCAACGGCAATATCCAAGGGAAAACCTTTGCAACGTGTGTCATTCTGCTCACTTTCTTGATAGCGACCTGAAAGTCCGCCTGGAAATCCTCGGAATTCTCTACATGATTCATGGCTTTCCCCAACGCATATTCGGAAATAACATCATTAGAAAAGCATGAAAATGCCGACGAGAGATTCACCGGTTTCTGAGTATTTTGATAGGAACGGAGTTTGTGAACAAGTGAATCCACATGTTTTTGGATCAGGGGTTCGAGACGAAAAACACTGGCTTTGGAAAAATAACGATTCATTACTCCGCGACGAAGACGATGATGATCATGAGATACGGTCACGATCATGGATTCTGGATTCCCAAATTGCTTGGTGAAGTAAGGATATTTATCGCTTTTCTTTCCACCAGCGACGTACAATTCATCGTAATAGTCTGGATCGTTGACGTGAAGCTCCCAGGGATTGATACGGATTATGGGACCTAGTTGAGAAGAGTTAAGATTGTATATGGGACAAATAGGGAGAAGACTAACCATATTCTTCATGCAGCTCTCGAATCTTGAAGGTGTATTGTCCTCCTAAAATAATTTCATAGTATATTTCATACAACATCGAAATAGCTGCTAACTTTGGTCCGGGGAATTTGGCAATTGGACTGAAGTAAAGACGCCATATTATCCCATATACAGCATAGAAAAGTATAGCGACAACGATTGGAAGTAGTACTGACTCCATCATATTCAAGAATTACTCCCTTGGCAAATATGAATGCGAAGCTGTATCGCACAAAGTGATGATGGGACGATGAATATAAGCAGGTGGGGATCTAATAGCCGACACCAGGTCTCTTTCCACTGGGAAGGAAAGTGGAGGAACTCCAGATCTGTATAAACTTCCTTTTAACCACATAATCAGCATGGTTGTCAAATGCTGGGGTGGTGATACATTCAAAGCGACTGGATGATTCTAAAGTTCTTTGCATCTGAGTACAGTAACAACGGAGCGGCTCATGTATGACTAGGACTGCATTGATCGACTTGACAGGCTTCACTGGTATCCATCCCTTCACTGGCGAGTCATTCACAGGCTTTCATGCAGTTATCCAATACCGCAGTGAATTTGCTCTCAAGGGGAAATAGAATTGCCCGAATGTAAGAATGCTTTGAGATGGGAACAGATGTTACCATGTGCGGAGCATAGATGTTGCCGTGTACGGAGTATAGATGTTACCGAGTAATGGGGGATGTTCCAATATAATTCGTTTCTGTGCTACGACAAAGGCCCAGACTGTTAGTCTCTTCCAATTAAAGGATACCAAGTGTTTCACATACCCGCAAGTAGATCTTCGTTTACTCGCTTCCTCATTGATAACCAGTATAAAACCCCTTGGGGTAAAGTAAGCTTTGGAGTGAACGCCAAATTCCTTCCACCATGTGTATCCAGCTCATAATCGAACCAGCCAATGACGGCATATAACACTCTTTCACAAGAGCGAATTCGATGATGCTTCCGTAGGGTATCTTATTATTCTACATCTAAAGATCCAAGCGGTATACCAACCTATACGATGCAATGCAATGCTATGCGTGCCTCTCCTCTAACCAAAATAATCCCCAAAGCCCAACCCCAATCGAATCAAGTGTGTGTCCTATCCAAATATACGAAGTGGCTCTTCCCGCGCCAATCAATCCAATCTAAAATCAATAACCCTTCTTAGGCAAATACTTAATCCCCTTTTTAGGACAGGTACTTCGTCCCCCTTTCCCAGCCGGAGCCGTAGGCACAAACTCTCCCAATTGCAAACTTCCTTTAACATTGAAACTATACCACGCCTGATTCAACCTTCCATATGAACAACCCAATACAACCTCACTCCCCGTAACCGCAGTCAACGCCGCCTGGATCTGACTCTCGGTATAAGTAGCTGTGTAACTTGGCACAATCCCCGCCTTCTCAAGCGCTTTATAAGTATCCAATTGTTTGAACAATTCCACGGCCCTCGTGAAGAAATCGACCACTTCATCGCCGGCTTCATAGCCATCGCCATAACAAGATGGTGCTAGGGTGTTTACGCATGTTCCGTGTTTGTTCATCTCATGCTCCCAAAAGGTTTCAGCAGAACCTCGATTGGGGAGCCAGTATTCATTCATGTATGCGAGAAGATCGGTTTGGGAGGCTGCGGTGAGGATTGAGGTTATGTTGTGGTATTGGGGTGTTTCATGGCAGTAGGTTGGATAGGAACCGTCACAGAGATCCGGCCTGTTATGTTTGGTAAGCTTTAAATTGCATGAGTGCCAATGACAGATGAACAAACCAAAGACCATGGAGAGTCCAGCTATCGACAGGACCTATTGCCGGACTGTAATCCCAGAATTGCGTCTGAAGAAGCTGGCCACCGGGATAAATGAAGCAGCAGGAATCTGGAGCAGTCGTACTGTTATGGCAGGAGAGAGGAGAGTTTGATGGACAAGATGGCGCATTGCCAAAGGGTACATAGGGTCTAGGAGTCGTGCCAGCCGAGGTTGATGATGATGATGATGATGATGATGGATTGTTGATTATTGGTATCTGGGATAGGAGACCGCCTGCAAAAGAGACGAATTTACGAATCGATGAGACGGATGAGGTTGTGTTGGTTGCCATGATGAATGTTATGTTAATTGAAAGCTGATGGGGAGAGAATAAGACTACAACAGAAGCTATGAAGTGGATATATATATTTATATATATATATATATATATACCTATGTACAATACTCGTAACAATGAAAGAATGAAAGAATGAAAGCATGCCGTGCCCAGGTGGTTCCTTTGAATCCATGCCCCAGGTGAGCTACGTAAGGGTGCTGAGTTAAGGTTAAGGGACTGACTGATAAGCTTGAATTATGGCATGTGATAAGATTATACCCCGGTAAGGTCCCTGTTACTAGTAGAGCATGTGCCCCCTGAATTGTCTCAGATCATTGGAGTTGTCATCAAGTAAAGAACAATGACACCCGTGGACTATATTGAGTTCAAATCTGGCCGAGTACGTACCCGACAATTGTATACATCTATTTGATAGAGTAGGGCTCATACTCTTTACGCTGGAAGTTCCATAGAAATATCAAAACCTACCTAGGTAGGTATATGAGATCTCCCGCTTACTAAGCAAGCTAGCTAATGGACATTGAAGCAATCCATACCTAGGTAGGTATATCATCCTCTCAACTCAATGGGTAGGTAGGTAGGTAGGTAGTCGAGAAGCTCATATAAGGTTTGATTGTATTTCCCATCTGAAATTAGAAATTACACATAGATGTAGCATAAGTCCCCATTCAACCCCCCGAGAGTACTCATCAAATCTTTCAATGGCACAGGACCTGCGTTATACCCAATATCTTGTAGATCATCCAACGTAGTATTTCTACTAGGAGGGTTATTGCCCAGAGTAATTGTTCCTGAGATGGCATTCTGTCTCTTGGCTAGATCCTGCATTTGCCATATCCACCAAACCCTATCTATCATAGCGTGATGAAGGTAGAAAGCTGGATCACCTGAGGATGTAAAAAAGTCCTACACGTCTTGATTAATATTGTTGCTCCTACAGGACATGAATAATGTAGAGTCTGCTATGGTCCCAAAAATGCTGAAGACTGGGAAGATAAAGCACTAGCCTTTCTTAATAGCTAACGCCCGACATTACCCCTTGTCGGCGGTATCTCATTCTTCGACTCTAGATTGAACAATTGAGAGTTCTCTGCAACACCCTCTCCCCACGAAAGGTATATTGTCGAAAAGAAGAAGTCACTTACACCGCCCGGATCTCCTCCCACTGTGAAATGTCCACCAGCATGAACGCCCCACTCCCCAATGCTGAATAAGCCTTGCATGACAGTCTCAAACCAATATATATCTGCATTCGAAGGGTTCGTGATGAGGTCGTAAGTATAATTTGTTTTCGTAACAGCAGCGCTATGAACATTCACGTCGCGGCGTAGACATCGTGGATTGTATCCGAACCCGTCGGCTTGTGGGTTTACAGGTGTGCCTGAGATTGTCCCGGAGACTGGGCCAAGATGAACTGTCATACTACAGGGCAATTTAGCAGGTTGATAATATAACAAGGACCCAAGAATTATACTTTTTGAACGGGCCTGTGGTTACACATCCGCCACCAACGCCAGGTGGAATAACGTCGAATGGAGCTGGCGCACCAGTAATTGGCACACCAGTGTGGTTGTAGTACAAGCCATTACCACTCATGCTAGTTGAACTTCCATCGAATAGCGGGGAGTGTATTGGATCATCGGCATATCTGCCCCAATTCCAATACTGAAGTTGGTCAGTGATAAGACAGTGAGGGCTTTGGGAATAAGGGACACATGAAAGTTCAAATCTTCCGATGTAAGCAAAATCGCAGTGATGTCGAATGGACAAAACTTACAGGTTGGTATCCTTTATATCCGCACTCTTCACGAAGCGCTTTTTCATACGTATGAACGTAATATCTATGCCAGCCCAGAAAATTGCCCTATACCATTAGCCCAGATCAGATTGCGTTCCAATATTGTAGCTTGTACACACCGTTGAATGAATAGTTAAAGACTGATTGATATGCGTGGCAACAAAATCATCAAAGCGACTTCGAGCACCTGGTACAACCTCAGGAGGCGTGATAGATTGTTTGGACTGCAAGCAAAGAACGGCATTTGTGTACGCAATTCGATCCTCTCCTGAGAGATCACTCCTGCCAAAGATTAGATCTTTAGAATCTTAGTGTATGAATGACATCTTACCATTCACGGCGCTTTACAGCATTTTTGATCGTGCATCTGTTGTTCGGATCATGTGTAGCTTGATATGCCGCAAGCTTCGCAAGACCTTCTGCTGCTAGTTTATCTACTGCATCAGGAGGGTAGGACGAGTTTCTAACTGCTTCAATGACATTGATATACAATTGAAGGGCCAGAAAGTTTGATAAAATGCCAAGGAAGAGGAAATTCATCATGAAAAAGAGTAGAGCTAGCGGAACTGCTAACAAAATCAATCTTACGAAGATGTGTATAAGTGCCGTGGAGCAGGACTCATACTTTATATATATATCGCCTCATTCCCCTTTCTCGTCTGACAATTCCGAAAGAGTGTTGGCTTCGAAGCTCTTGCATTAGGGTGCGTTCGGATTTAATTTTTTTTTTTACATTGAGCTCAATATATTAATGTTAGAGCTAATATGATGCTCACCGAACGCAGTATTAAGCTTAATATATGCTTAATATATATTAAACTTAATATCTAAATGTAATGTTGAAGCTAATTAAACATTAAGTTTATTATATTAAACTAGCAAACGTTTGAATATTCTTGTATAGTAGCCAATAGCAACTTTTCGATACTGGTGAGAAACATCTTTGAATAAATCTTTATTTCCAATTATTCCCAACAACCTTTGCTAATTCTTCAAATATATTAGCTTTAATAATTTCAATATCCTTGCTGTTTTAAATATTTATCAAATATATGAAAAAACGTTCTGAATGCACTTTTAGTGGCCGATCTTTCGGCTATCAGACTCAAAAATTGGAGACCTTTGGACAGGTAGACGCTCACTTCAATATTCTTGGCAAATCAAACCAAGAAATTGGAGGATGGCTTGGAATTGACCTAGGCAACCGCATTTTATGAATACAAAAGCATTTGAAGTTTGGAATGCGACATCCAATGGTATCCAATGATATCACATGAGGCGCAATAAGCCCCAAAGCTTCAGTGTTTCCCCTCAATATCCCCTGAGTCCATTGGCGAAAGCTAGCCACTTGCACTGCTCTCACCGTACAACAGTTTCTGCAATGAAAAGTCAGCATATGCATATCAGCGACGATCTTCTCTATCACACAATAACATTTGATATCATTATCCAGTCCTCCAAGCTTGAGATTTGAAAATAGGATATGACTCCTAAAACCAGACCTCTCTATGCGATTGACATTCTTGGCGACGTTCACCTCGACAAAGCTGGTTCTATTACCTTAGGATGTGTATATTGACACTGCAAAACGCAGATATGATGTACTTGACGTATCGCAATGACCCTCAAGTCAAACGCATCGCACAAGAGCTATGCATCTTAAGTCATTGGCCGCCATCCTTCTAGCACTTACAGTCAGACTTTAGTTGAGATGGATGATGTGGGGGGGGGGGGCAATGGGAATTATACGTGCTATTCCCGCATCATTGACATCATCTCTTCTCTCGGGAGGACCAATAACTAGGCTAGCTCGACTGGCAATTCTTGGTTGTATATCAAAGGTATCAGCTGGAGACGGATAGTAATACAGAAACTTCAATGGTTCAAATGTAGTTTACACAAGGAGATTGCATGTTGGGATAAGCGTGTGTCGTATATGCAGCCTTCTTTTAATCTTCATCATTTGGGAGCACAGCAGATGAAATGACCGTCACATAGAAAAATAATGAGACGGAAGAACATACATTGATTGCACGGCATCAACCCAAACCTTGGAAGATGACGGTCTACCTTAGTAAGCGTTTTATATTACCACGTGATTCATTAGCGACCCGAGTTCACCAATCACATCGTTCTGCCAGTCCTGAATGCTTGCTTTTACAGGCGGTGAAAATTATTTGATATCGAATGTCCTCTCGAAGCAGTTACCATAATAATTCTATTATAGGACGACTTTTGACAAGTCTGAGCGATTAGCTCGCTATTCCCATTATGGTCATTCTCGTAGGATCTCGATCATTGGGTCTCCATATGCAGAAAGCTCCGTTACGACCAATTGTACAAACTCAAGTACGTTTGAAACCCTCTCACCCGTGCATCTATCTGATCAAGCTTAACGTCCAACTGCTTTTAGTTTTGCCAAATTTCTTTGGGCTACAAGAAGACCCAAAATTTCCATTCATCTTTCTTCAACTCCATTGATCCAAACCCACTTGTTCGCAAATCACGTCTGTTGAAGGTTGTCCCATCAAGTGGCTTCCGTCCTTTCTTCTCATCTACCCCGTTAGCACGTGGTTCTAAAGCTCGTGATCCCCGACCTGGCGAACGGAGCAAGTGGGAACAGCGAGAGCAGCATGCCAGAGACAAACGTCAACATAAAAGTTCACAAAATACACGAGATGATGACCAATATATTGATCACACTCCGCCCCCCAGACGCCACCAACCCCGCTCTAGCTACCCGCTCGCGGTGCTTATTGCTGTAGGATGCACATACATAACGCTCAGCTACAACCGTTCCCCATTCGTCGAATTTCCTCTTCCCGATTTCGTTCCTAAATTAACGCCGAGCTACCTCGAGAAAAATTTCATTCTTTCCCAGCAAAATATAGACGAAGGACGGATCCACACGCTACTCACCAGCAGCTTCATGCACGCAAGCTACCCACATCTTGCCATGAACATGTTTTGCCTCCTATCCTTTGCCCCACTCGCAAATCCTCTCGCCTTTGTGGCCATCTGGACGGGCGCTGGCATTACATGTTCCCTCGCCTCTCTGTACACATGGAAACATGGCCTTCCTTTCAGTAACTCTAATGGTTCCTTGCATTCTCCGAATCAGGCTTGTGGTGCATCTGGTAGTTTGTTCGGATTACTTACTCAGATTTCGATAAAATATCCAAGTATGCGTATGGGATTTATTTTCGTGCCATTCTCGTTCCCCGGATGGGTATTGGTGGGAGGCGAGACTGTTATCAGTATTCTGGCGCTCAAGTACGGGTGGTTACCTGAAATCGGACATGCAGGACATCTTGGAGGCACCGCATTTGGACTCTTAGCCGGAATATTGGCCACGAGATTCGGCTTGAGAAAGTTTTGACGCGTTCTTCATTGGTGATGTCAAAGTCTAAGACAGACCTTCAGATACACAGATGCGTTATGATTTCTTTACTTTATGTAGCTATATTTGATGATTGATCTTGCAAGTAGGAAGTATGAACTAAAAGTTAGGATCCTTATATTTAGAGAACAGTACTAGCTTTCGTTCGATGTCATAGTGTAATGATTCACGAAACACGAAACAGGATTGAAATAACAATTCAAATTCGTCAAGACACAACAATCTTTGTATTTCAACTAATGCTCCTAGTTCGTCTGGCACTGGATCCTTCTCACTGTCGACCCCCTGCATGGGAGACGTGATAGACCGTCCGGAACAATATTATCCTTGCCCGCCTTGTGTCAGATACAGTACCAGCACGACGTGAAACCTACCTTGCCGTAAGTGTCGGCGAGATTTCACTGCCTGTAAGAAGTGTTCAGGAAATTGCATAGGAGCGCACGAGAGGCGATCCCAGGGAAACTGAAATGTGTATATTCTGTAGATGACGATAATCAATAAAACAGATGAAGAGATGTTTCAAGCATACTTGTACTGCACATTCCACGCTTGTCCTCTGGTAGCATTCGCATAACCTACCTCCAATCACCATCCCCACGGTTCAACCGCGACTCATACATTGTAACGTCACAGTTAAACTCCAATCTACGACATGTATCTTCATCGTCCAGTTCTAACTTTGAACTTATATATTTGACCATTCTCTGATTACAATTATACATGACCCATATGTTCTAATCCCAATTTAAACAATCCAGCTCCATTATCCAATTTAAACTCCCACGTCCCATTACATTAGCCAGCCGAGCACAAAAGTCCTAAGATTCTCTTTTCTCCTCCACATTACCACCAATAACTCTCCCCTTAACTTTGTCCTCTCCAGCATCCAACTTTGAATCCTTAACCACCAAAGACAAAAGCACAACCGGCGCACTCACACAGAGCGCCACAACGAGCAATTTATGCATCGTCTCCTGATACGCCCTATTAATTGCAATTCTCTCAGGCGTGCCCATAGGATACGCGAGAGCATTGGTAATGCTATTATAAACAGCATTACTATCGATAGTAGGAGAATACTGCGCCAACTTCTTAGGAATATCATGACCCCAAATAACACCCGCAATGGCGCTTCCAACCGCACCACCCATCTCCACACATGTCAGGAAAACGGCCGTGGCGACAGCGACGTTTTGATGGCTGGGGACGGAAGCTTGGACGGCGAGTTGGGCGGGGACGTTGAGTAAGCCTCCACCGATGCCGACGGCGATTTGGGTGCCGATTATTTGGCCGATTGATGAGTTTTCTTGGCGGTAGTGGTACATGAGACCGATTCCCATGAGGTAGACGAGTGAGCCGGCAACAATGAATGGTTTATAGACTTTGGTGTATTTGATGAGGAAAGATACGACGAGGGCTGTGATGGTACACGTGAAGGAGAACACTTGGGTTACACGACCTGCGGCGGGAATAGAGAGATCTTGAACAACTAGAAGATAGGAGTAAAAGTACGGTTGGACCGAGAGGTAGAATGCCACTATAAAGGTCAATACATGGGTCGGATATGAGCCGGGGCAAAACTTACTGAAGTAGAAGAATCCAATGCCACATCCTGCGCAAAATGTGCGAGATTTGAGGAGACTAAGGGGAATGAGTGGATGAGGTGCAAGTTTCTTCATGGATTCCCATATAGGGAAGATAAAGAGACAGACAATTCCGAGCACCATCATTACGATGATATCAGCACTAGCCCATCCATTTGAAGCTTTGGACGCAATGGTAAGTGGAATTAAGATGAGCGCAAAAGCAGCACTCAACAAAATCATGCCACCGATGTCCAAATCATTCCATAATGTTTTGATGATTGAAAGCGGGCCTAGCCCTTTCAAAGGCGATGACGCAGTGAGACCTGCTCTTTGCGCCTTCCTGTTGTTGAAGAAAAGAGAAAGTGCCAGTGGCAAGAAGACAACTGGTAAGATTATACACCAGAGCCCGTAACCCCATCTCCAAGTTGTAGTTTTCAAGATCATGTCTCCAATAGGCGCACCAATCCAGACAGTCACCATGAATGGAATTTGCGGTAGAGTGGAGAATAAAGCACGGTTAGCAAGATCAGTGGTATCGGCAACGAAAATTTGCTGGAGGATCTGGAGACCAGTAGAACCAGCTGCGTAAAATATTTGGGCTGCGGCAAAAGTTTGGACGTTGCTTGAAGTGGCCATTGTAACACCACCAAGCACGGCGAGGAAGATTGAAACGGAGAAAGCCTCGAGTCGACCAAATACATCGGCGGTTTTTGCCATTGGGGTTTTGATAACAGCTATCCCGGGTCAATACATGTATACAAAAACTTGAGATTACGAAGGTTGCATACCGTTAACAACATTCTGGACTACCAATACTGTTGAGATTAAGGAGTGGTTGTTGAATGAGCTTGTAGCAAAGACAGAAAGTGATGCGACCACCTGTCCTTCAAGTGAGGTGGTGAAGGCGATGAGAAGTATACTAAGCTTTGTATTAGTATATTATGATTCTCCCATGTCATCTAATAAACGTACCCAATATATGCAATCACTAAAGACCATGTTGTCCAGGTCAACGAGACCGCCTCAATATTTTGTACACCAGCTTGAGTGGCATTTCCAGTGGCATTTTCAGCGTCATTATTGGCAGTTTCCAAAAAAATTTCATTCGGATCTGATGAATTTGCTCCGGCCAGAGCTTCGGATTGAGCTACGAAATCTTTTGCCGTGGGTAGGCTTGTGGAAGACTCTTCGGAGTCTGTGGTGGTGGTATTCTGCATTTTGAACGTTTCGAGGTTGCATTTATGATATCAACTCAACGAAAGACGAAAGACAAAAGACAAAAGACAAGGATTGCAACAATTTTGTGTACAAAAGGTAGTGAAGCACTAACTAGACTTAAAGATAATCCCTCCCAAGTGTGAACTACACAATCTGTCAAATTTTGACTTATCTATGATCCATTACCGTTGAACTTCTGGGGTGCGTCATTAGTGGCAGCGCCGTCGCAAACCTAAAATCGACATGTTCTAGCTAGAAACTTTCACTCCATATCGAGGATAGGTGAAGTTATCGCTAACCCATTGAAGGAAAGTAATGAGCGGGGTATGGTAGAATAAATACCTTGGTAGTGATGTTTATCAGTTGACTAGAAAAATCTGATCGTAAATCTATATTATACAGAAAGTGTAATGAGAGTTGTCTAGCTGCGTTCAGTTAAAAGCCCCCAATTTCCCATATTTCGAACCAGCCGCGAAGATAAGTAAGCAGTATAAAATAGCAAGATAATCGTATTGAAAAAAGATTCGAGAGGAAGAGTCTGTTTATGGAACAGATTGCGTTGAAGTGCTGACTCATGGGTGTTGATTCAACCCCTTTCTGTGACGTTCACTTAAAAGCCCTCAAATCTTCAACATTCCAAAGCAAATAATCAGGGTATTTCAACTCCTTCTGATTGTCTGAAAGAGAACAAATCATTCAGTTTTCCAAATTCTGCATCATCTGGAAGAAGATCAGCTCTAACTTCCACAGGCTGCCCTCCATGTTTCATGAAAAAATTTCCTCGGCTAAGAGGTAATTTGGAACGAAGTGTATAGTTAGGGTACCATTGTGCCTGTAATCTTTTGGTTAATCTCCAACTTGCTTGTAGTATGCTAGAGTCCATCACGGCAAAATATGGAACCATCGTGTGTGCACAGTAGTAGATGGGACAAGTAGAACGAACCTGATATCCTAAAGCAATCATGATTCGATAATCTTCCCCTTCATTAGGCATCCCGGCGTGCCATGTCCTCAAATCTCTCAACATTACATCTCCTTTTTCACAGACAGGCTGAATTGGTGGCCTCACCCTCCTTCGCTCCTCTACAACGTTGTTTTTAACGTCGCAGGTAGGCTCACCCACCACGAGTTTAGCATTGGAGAGCTTGGATTCTGGAGTAGCTGGAATCTGATCGGCCCCTGAAGTGTGAGCATGCGACCCCAGCCAAAATTCAGTAGAACCAGTAGTGACATTGAAGGGACATAGAGGTACATTCGCTATGACATAGAAAGGGCACTGGGGATGATTGAAAACTATATCTTTGTGAACCGGTTGCCGTAGACCATGAGTCTTGGGTAAAGCATTATTGCCCGTCACAAAATTCCAGATTGGTTTATAACCAAGATAACTGAAAATTGTGAGTCTCTATAAATACGATCTGATGATGTGTGAAGTGAGCATACGCATTCATGACTTGTATAACGAACGGATTGAAGAATACATCGTTGTGAAGATATTCCTCATGTAACAATGGTGGTGCTTGGAGTATGTTGGCTAAAAAAAATCATGTCAGAATTTTACTACGTTCACTTGAATGAGGGATATCGGAGGTATCAAAGTCATTACAATTAACGCCCTGGTTGAATGGTTTTGTTTTACTCTTCACTAATTCGTCTGCTTCCTTGGTCATATAAGAGTTGATTTGGTCAATATGATGAACATCAACAATGGATTTAAGGACAACAAAGCCATCTTGATGCAATGCTTCGAGAGCAGCTAGTAAATTTGAAGTATCGTAAAGGGTTGATTTTAGTTCATCGGTCGTAGGTTCAATAATGCGTGGGGTATCGGCCGGTACACATTCCCCATTGGTAGTAGTAGTCATCTTCTTAATAATGTAGATAGATATATCATATATATCGGTACTAATCTCGAGACGGTGTAGGTACTGTAGATACCGAGTAATAAGTTGGCACGTTGGGTTAGATTTTGGCCGTTATCTCGGTCGAGGACTCGAGGGTTCTGTTTTCTGTTCTCCTCTCCCCCTCACTGCCTCAGTTGGTGGCTGATATCTTACCGATATCTTATATGTTTCTGATATCCCTCCACGGCGACCATCATACCCCCCTTCATGTACTTTACCACGCGTTCAAACTTCTTACCATTCGATACAGTCAGATTCGGGCATGCCGACCTATCAAACTGATAAGAAATCCTGGAGACCGATCATTATTGGGGCCAGAGATATCCCATCGAGTAGTTGATGGGGTATTGATGCCGGGTTGTACCCCATACAAACCAATATTTCGTATATCATCTAACTGAGTCGAGCAAATAGTCCGAAGAATTTTTGTAGTCCAGTCTAGTCCAGCCAGTCAGAGTCAGTCAGTCAGAGTCAGTCAGTCAGTCTGGTCTTGAATCTTGATAAGTACCTAGTACCTACTAGTACCTAGTACTTTAAAGTGGATTTTCATTAATGTTCGCCGTTCGGTACACAACTTAAGAGAACCTGGAAGCTTGACAAGACAAGTGCCTCCCACGGTGCCACCTCCCAAAGTGACCAAGTCCCAACACAAACAAGTAATCCATAACATGGATAGAAGTTGAACAGGGTAGGTACTAGGTGGGGGGTGAATAATGTAGGTGAATGGTACTCTACTACTAGTCTACTACTCTAGTCTCTTAGTAAGTACCTACCTAGGTAGGTACCTAGTAAACTTATATATCAACCTGGAAGTTACCTACCTATATGAAAAAAATGTTACTAAAATGATTTCAACTTCACTGGTAGTGCGCACCAAAGTGGGAATTCTCTTTTCTTCTCC
>NGKI01000010.1:195837-225471 GCA_002162615.1 Myriosclerotinia duriaeana
AGCAAAAACGGTGCCATAACACGAGTATTGGCGCATGTTGCATGCATATTGCAAGGTTATGGGAATAAGGCAACATGCCGGTTCGCTAGCCACCATGTACTCAAATATCGAATTTTTTTTTCCAACAACCGAGCTTCGATCGCCAAATCGTTGAAAAGATTGAATCGTCCTACTAGACCTGAACAAGTCGACAATCAAGTTTAAACATTTCTCTTTTTGGCATTCACGAGCATTGCACGGGTATACATTGATACCAATCAATACGAGCTTATGTACACGACGCGTCACTAAGATTGGCTAGCTCTAAGTCAGTCTCCAATGTGTCCATCTCGTGCCTTCAAAGCCCCTGCTCGTGACTACACGAAGTACAATTTGAGCTGACTGTTTCCAGCAGTTCGGTCATATATTATGCCCCGAGTTCATTCGCTGGCATACGCCCTTTGTGATACCTTGGGGATTTGTTCCTCGCGTGTCTATACTCAAAGCCCTCTGGGTAAGAGAAGCATGGAATTTGATACTATGCTGAAAATTCTTCGCTTGTTAAAGTGAGCGTCTTCATGATATCATTGTTGATGAAAATGGCCTCACGATGGGTGCCTACTTGTGCTTTCGAGCCGAGCTCGAATCCTTCCTGATCTTGACATCGAAAAGCTTGATTTTCCAAGGAAAGCAAGCCTCTTGGATCATTTATGAGAGGGGTGTGGCACACTGAAGATATATGGTCATGTGGAATAAATTGCGATATGCAACAAATGTCTTTTGGCTCCCATTATATGACATGTGCCATGTGCCGCGGACCGTGTATTGTGTACTATGATATAAGTTTTGGTAGATGTTTCAGCCATGTGGTGACTGTTTTTCTTGGCACTCAGGTCGTCTGAGAGAGGAGGGGGTAGAATGTGCCCCAAAAAATGCTGCGAGGTTATATTCCCCTGAACTCGAAGAACGTTCCGTAATTCGAGAATTATGCAACTAAGGAGATGTAAACACAAGAACCCTCTTTTCAGGTCACACTTCTTCCTTCTAGCAGCAGCTGATTGGGGAACAAGTAGTTTTAGTAGTGCCATACTCCTGACTATCGGTGAGTTAATCGGGCGTCATCAGCAGGTATGATTGCGGCGCAGCTGTCAAAGTTTGCTCACTAAAGATGTAACTCACTCTTTTCGTAAAGAGCCTTGAATCTTCAGATATGTTCTCGGGAGCAATCTGAGTAATTGTCCCTATGCTCCTTCCGCTATTACAACGTGCCTGCCCCATTTGTTTAGCCAGGTAAATTCGCCAGTAGCAAACATATGCCTCTTTAATCCCATAGAGACATCTTGTAGATCTAGGTGACGTAGAGGCTGCTTTCGAACCGTCCGCAAATAGGTGGAACCTGATCGTTCTCATAAGCATAAAGCAGGTGGGTGTATGAAATCACACAGATTCTCCAATCGTTGTTGCCGTAAAGAGTTCATCCATCAAGTATAAACAGTAGCAGACGTTCTCGCATTCAGCCTACTTGTCTGATATGATGCAAAAAAAGACAAGTGGTCCTGTTATGCTCTAGTGTTTTAGTGTTCTCGATGTTTTGTTTGTCTCGCATTGTGTTGCGAATAGATGCATAAAGATTGAATTGTGGTTGATAAACGGTGAGATATAAAACAAAACTGACGAAAGTACGCGTTTTTATCCAGATTCAACCTCTCCAATCGCCCGCTCGGAACTCAGATGTTTGTGAGCTCCAGCTTTATACTCTTGCCTCAGAAAATTCCTGACCAAGTATCTAGTGCAACACACCAATGCACATACTAAGCCCTCTCGTCAACGGCTGCTCTTGAATGGTCCCCAGATTTCATCGCCTTACTTTTCCTCTATATGAGGCGACTATGAATCATACCTTGGATTACTATGAGCCGGATTCTCCACCAGCAAGATATTCTGCCGAAGGATCAACCGCTAGTGTTGTGTTGTTGGTATTATATTAGTTGATTGTTTGCATCACGACAATGACGTTTGCTGATGCATGGCCGACACCAAGTCCATATACTTATTGTTTAAGTGATATTCGATCTATATCGGAGATGCAGCTCAAGGAAGCGTTAAATTTTCGATGGTGTGAGTAATTTCAGGTACGAGATGCGCAATCTGATTTGGATCACGCATAGCTGTAGTAAGATGATCCGGGAGAGTTCCAGAATGAAGAAGATTCTACTGAAATTTAGTGAAATCAATGAGCAACATGATGGCTCAACTGACCTTTTTGACCGTCTCAAATGTCTCCTCTTTCTCAGTATAGTCCCGGATCACCTTGTTCGTTTTAAAATCGACATAAATCCTAGTATCTCTAATCCTAACGAGAACATTATCAAGCCTCATGAACAGCCTGCATAGGAGAAGCATTCGGTCAGGCATAACCCTTAATTTACAAGAAAACACGGATATTCCATTGTCATCTAGCTCGCTCTCATACAGGACAACCTCTGTGAAGAACAAAATCGGATCTTGACGTTTGAGAAGAGCAATAGGAATTGAATCGGAGTTATCCATCAAAAATGGTTTCCCATTGGTTATAGTGCCTTTATAATCTGTTGTATACGACCAATCAAAAGGCTTGACTACCTCTTTAATGCCTTCGTGGGTTCTCTCCCTACATCATGTTAGCACTGGTATTGTCGAGAACAGAGCGCTTTGGAATCTCTACCTGCTGCTTGACCACTCTTTAGAATAAGCTACTTTTAGCATATTCTTGTCGGTCTTGTCCACTCGATCTAGGGCATCGTATGCGTTAAATTCCATGCGCCATCCACTTTCTACATGCTCGATTGCAACCATGTTATCGCCAAAGATCATCTCTGGAACCGGAATGCCAAGTTTCTCTGACATCTCATCTATTGGGCCTGATTTTGAGATTGGAAGTTTACGTGCACTAATCTTGAAACCCTTCTGGATGTGCGATACAGTAGCCATGTCTGGCGCACTGGGTGTCGGGAAAGTCTCGTTGATAGCACCGTGAGATGCCATGATTGTAAGGTATGGTGGTATGGTAGTATAGTATGCGAGATATATGCGATGTATGCAAACAATATTTCCAATTCAATCCTTGTTCAAGGCAGGTTGAATTCAATATGGCTCGTATAATCCGGTTGCGACGACTTGTTGGTGGGGAAGCTTCCCAGGCTGCTTCGATAGCCTTGTATAATAGCACGTGACTATTTATATATGTAGCCTCGAGGTAGCCTTGGAACTTGATTAGGTAATCCATCATTCGTTGCTATGTCAACAGAACTTGAAACTTGGCGTCGCTTTCGCTTTTCTCAATAACAATAAACTCTCGTCTCGTCTCATCTCGTTTCGTTTTCGTCTCCTTTTATTTAATCTTCGCTATCATCATCCACCACTTTACTAACCTAGCAGCCAAAATACCGTAAATATATTGGAATCTTTTTCAACATTTGGTCGGAGAACTTATTCTTCTTCTCAGATATTCCGAAATGGCAGCCCATGGTCTCGAATCGCGCTTTGAGCGAATGTCTGTGAACGATGAAAATGACCCAGGGGAAGGAAAGAAATACAAAACCAAGGTAGATTTGATCAAAGTATGTATTAAAAGCGCTTTAATTAATTGATGTCGATTAGATCGCCGCTACTACATCTTCGAGTACACAATTGTCACAAAATGCCAATCGAGCAAATCTTCTCAAGATCGCCCTACAAAACAAAAATACTGCAAACACAATCACAACGGTGACGGCTTCATCGCATGAGTCTGCTTCTCCGTCAAGAAAACCAACTACATCATCTCGGGAATCGGAACAGGTTGTCAAAGCCGAGCGTAAATCGAACCCTATTTACCAGGAACCAGCTCCAGTGAAACAATTTCATCTTGGGATGTTCGAAATTGGTCGACCTCTGGGAAAAGGGAAATTCGGTCGTGTGTACCTGGCAAGGGAACGTAGTACTGGATTTGTTTGTGCCTTGAAAGTTCTACACAAGAATGAGATACAAAAGGGCAAGGTGGAAAAGCAGGTCCGACGAGAAATCGAGATTCAAAGTAATTTACGGCACCCCAATATTCTCCAACTATATGGCCACTTTCATGACAGCAAACGAGTCTTCCTAATTTTGGAATTTGCTGGCAAGGGAGAACTCTACAAGCATCTTCGTAGAGAGACGAAATTTCCTGAATGGAAAGCAGCGCAATACATTGCGCAAATGGCCGCCGCTCTCAAGTATCTCCATAAGAAGCATGTGATGCATCGGGACATCAAACCAGAAAACATCCTTGTTGGCATCCATGGCGAGCTTAAGATTGCAGACTTTGGTTGGAGTGTCCATGCACCAAACAGCAGAAGAGCTACAATGTGTGGAACTTTGGATTATCTTCCACCTGAGATGTTGCAAGGCAGTAGCAACTACTATAATGAAAAGGTTGATTTGTGGAGTCTGGGGGTTCTGATGTATGAGTTTCTGGTCGGTGAAGCCCCTTTTGAGGACACCCCAGTTATGACACAGAGGAGGATAACAAGATGTGAAATGACCATTCCCAGCTTTGTGTCCACCGAAGCAAAGGATCTGATTAAAAGGGTATGTTCAACTTGATCTTAAAATAATTCATACACTAAAATCGGGAAACAGTTGCTTGTACTAGATCCTGAGAAACGGATTCCCCTCGAGCAGGTTCAAAAGCACCCCTGGATCATCAAGCATTGTGTTAAGGGCGAGCGAGCTAGTATGCGAGATTCAAAATCTACGGGCAGCAAATCTTCGCTAGACCCTCGTGACGAATGAATGATGACTTTGAGTTTGAGCATTGGCGTTGGTGGAGTAGATTGTTTGATTGAAATGAATTCTAGGGAAGATGAGTTGAATAAGGTTTCGGAGTTTCCATCTAGTGTTTCCTATACGCCGGCGCTCATCTGATATACAATTCTATACCCAAGTACCTAGGTACTGAATACAATTATTTGACGAACCAAAGTTCCTATTAATACATGGCATAGCTCATAAAACGATCTCACTTGTAGATTTCGTCAAAAGGTCGAGTATCCGAGTAGCACGAATCCCAAACCTCATTTACTACTTTCACGGCTTGAACATCGTCCTTACACCATGGTCTAGCCATCACCGACTTCACTGCTCTCCTGCGCACGCAGTCCTGCTGTTGTTGCGTTACTCTGTAGTTATTTCTCGTCCAGAATTCTCTCCCCCATCTACATTCTCCACTCAAACTTGCAGCTCTGATCTTTATCATCGATTAGCTTCTGGCTACTGGAAAACAATAGGTCAAAACAAAGAGTGCACACAAACCTCCGAACAAGCCGCATGTCGCAGATCCCCCCAGTCCACCTTCCATCTCAAATGATCCCACGCATGAACCATTTCATGTGCTAAAGTATCCTCCACATGTTTGCGGTCTCTCATCTCATTTGCACATAATTGAATCCCATGCTCAGGGCTAAATCCTCCACCTTGCCTAACCATTTTCCCATCTTCTGTAATTCGTGTGGGACATCTCCTACAACGTATATTATCTGCATCAAGCTTCCCATTCAGGTCTCGTATGTTCTTCTGCATGAATATGACAATCGGTGAAAACTTTAAGTTATAGTCTCGCCATTCTTCACATTGGTCGCAGTCGCGCTTCTCATGGCGGGCGTATTGGTCTTCGCGATAGAGAATCTTGTGGGATTGAGGCATTGTGCCAAGGAGAATGGAAAACCAATTCCGTGTTCGGGCAGTTGGATCAAATGGTGGTTCAGACTCCTTTGCAGAGTCTGAGACAGCCGGAGGTTTGTTTCCATCCGAGGATGCCATTGTGAAGGTGAAGGTGAAGCTGTATGTATTACTTGCGCCCTGTAATGTCCACGGTAGAAAGCAAGCAGGGCAGGGCACTATTTGTTGATCTCTTGGGCGAAATAACTTTTTGGGCGGGGCGGTGGAGATATTCTGCCATCCCGGTGATCGGTAGAAAAATACCTAGTAGGTGTCAAGACACTATTCGTTTCTTTGATGCTATACTGATGAGTATATATAGTTTACACAACATTTCATGTGCTCTAAAACCAATTTCAAAGTGTAAGATGAACATAGTCAAGATGAAAGCCCCAAAACCTTTAACTATCGTTATAAAGTTAGGTAGGAACATATCCGTATATCTCTTTTCGTTTTGATGCCAAAAACTGAGTCACGGGGTATTGTAGGAACGAGTTCCATTGTTGATGAGAAAACCCATGAGCCATTATTGAGTATTTTGAGTTTGATTGTGGAAACTGCTGTGAAGCTACACAAGGATGGACACAAAGTTATTATTGTTTCCTCCGGAGCAATTGGAGTTGGATTGCGAAGAATGGACTTGGATAAGAGGCCAAAACATCTTCCTCGAGTACAGGTATATCTTGTGTTGAACAAGGTCACGAGAGAATCTTGGTCTAACTTTGGTGAACTAGGCCCTGGCAGCAATAGGACAATGTCGTCTTATAAGTTTATGGGATAGCTTGTTCGCACACTTACAACAACCTGTTGCCCAAATTTTACTCACAAGAAACGATATTGCAGATGTAAGGACTTGACTGGTTATTTGCGCTGGTTGCTATGTGACTGACACTTCATAGCGAACACAATATCGGAATGCTCAGAATACATTACATGAACTGCTTGAGATGGGCGTTATACCCATCGTCAACGAAAACGATACCTTAGCTGTCTCTGAAATCAAGTTCGGGGACAATGATACCCTATCTGCAATTACTGCAGCTATGCTTCATGCAGATTACTTATTCCTGATGACTGATGTCGATTGTCTTTATGACAAAAATCCTCGAACACATCCAGATGCACGAGCAATCGAGGTGGTAGAAGACATCTCCGCATTACAGGCCGATGGTAGTCATTTCATCTTTACTCCCTTGTTTCACTCTATGCCTGCATTGCTAACATCATCTTCAGTGTCAAGTGCGGGTTCCAGCCTAGGTACGGGTGGAATGTCTACCAAAATAGTGGCCGCCCGTCTCGCCACCTCTGCAGGTGTCACGACTGTCATAACGCGCTCCTCGAGCCCAGGGAATATTGCCAGCATAGTGCGCTATGTTCAATCCCTCAAAGCTTCTTCTCTGGGTGGCAAAGTCGATGATGTTGTTTCACCATCTCAAACACCAGAAACACTTACCAGATCTAACTCTACAGCCTCTATTTCCGCGGTAATCTCGTCACCCACTGAGGCACCGCTACATACCAGATTTCTTCCATCAAACCAGCCAATCCGGGACCGCTATTTCTGGCTACTACATGGACTTTCTCCACATGGAACGATTTATATTGATGCTGGTGCACATCGCGCATTGGCGGCTAAAGCTGGTCTCCTTCCGGTTGGAGTTGTAGATGTCGATGGCACTTTTGCACAACAGGAAGCTGTAAGGCTAGTAGTCGTCGAGCGGCCAAGCTCGCCAGACGCAAAAATTGTTGAAGGGACAGGAGTCGAGGTGGGCAGAGCCCTGGTGAACTACAGTGCAATGGAAATCGCTCGGATCAAAGGCGTGAGGAGTAGTGAAATCCATGGATTATTAGGTTATGCAGATAGTGAGTACGTAGCTTTAAGGGAGAATATAAGCTTCTTCGAAAGGGGGAGTAGAAGTGCGACGCCGATTCTTAGTTAGATTACTATTAGATTGAGTAAGAATAGAATAAACGACTTATAATCAACCTCCTATATTACAGTACAAGGAGATGATAAAGTAGCAAGATGATTGTTGGCTTGCCGATATATATATTCTTACTGTATGGACGCAATAATGTATTTCCGGTGTAGGGATGTAGAAAATTTTGTTTAATTATATATGTTCGTTTAATAGGCTTTTGTTTGAGCATTCTTATTAGTTATCATTAAAATTCAAAAAATGATTCAAGCTTTTTTCAAATAATTATTTAAATTAACGTTATTAATTTAATATAATAAATAAAATAATAAAAGAAAATCTATATATATTAATATTCATACAAATTATTTAAATATATTAAAAGCTTATAAGCCCTCGAACTCTTTACTTTTAAAAGAAGTTTAATTTAATTTCAATTTTATAATAAAATTTTATATTATTTATATTATTTATATTATTTATATTATTTATATTATTTGTAATAGTATAATAGTATAGTAGTATAATAGTATAGTAGTCTTTAATAGAGAAATGCGTAACCAAAAAAAGATATGTAAATGATATATTTATTATATGGAAATATTTATAGTTTATAAACGATAAAGTTTTTTAAATTATATTAATATAATATAGAGTTATTTATTATGTAGGGATTGTATAAAGATTATATAAAAACTATATAGAGTTTTGTATATTATATAAAAAAGAGTATATATGTAAAAGAAATTATATTATAAAAAATTTAAGTTATTATAATATTATTATATTTAAATATTAGTATTTAATGTTTTTAAAGTTTTAAGAATTATTTGTATTCAATTTGGAATTTTACTTAGAAATTCTATTTCCGTTTTCGCTTTTTAATATTGTTATCACTATTAGTTTGTTTATATATTTTATAATTTACAATATATAATTTATAATATACAATTTATAATTTGGAATGTATAATATTTATATACTAAAAATTTATAACTTTGTATATTTAAATATTTAAATGATTTAAATATATATTAACATTTTATATCTTTTTATATAAAACTGTGAAAAATCTAAAATTTGAAAATGTTTATTGTAACTATATAAAGATTCCATAAAAAAAATTTAGTATTAAAAAATTAAGTTTTGGTAGTTTTATAAATAGGTCAAAATCACTGTTTTTGGTGGGAAAGGGTGGCCCAAAAGTAGGGTAGTTGACTTATTTATTTATTTAAAATATTTTTATTTTCAAATCTCTATTTTTAAGTTTATATAATATTAATTATCAATTATATAAACAAATAGATTTTTTAACAATTTTTATATAATTTAATTAAAGTTTTTATATTTTTAGCTTTAAAGATATAAAGAAAATATTGGAAATAAAAAATAAAAAATAACAAATATATTTAAATCTATAAATATTTTAATTTTCAAAATAAAGTTATAAATAAGTATATAAATATCTAAAAAATTTAGATTACAAATGTTTCTAAAACTTTCAAAGTCTAATATTGTAATCTCTAAACTATAAATAGATATCCTAAATTCTTAAACCAATTTAGCATTATATAAACTTAATTCCAATTTATTAAACTAATTTAAATGTTTTTAAATTTTTTTAGAATCAATTGGAGTATCTAAATACTAAATTCTAAGATTAATAATATATAAATTATTGAAAAGTATAATAAATAAACCAATTATAATTCTTTTATTAATAAATTATAATAAAAAAGTATTAATTATATTATTTTGATTATTTATAAATTTAATTATTACAATATATAAAAATATTTATTATTAACTTAATATTAGAGTGCATTCGGATCGATTTTTGTTAGTAATGTTAACAACAAATATTAACAATATAACTATTTACCAAACACAAATTTTATTTACAAAAATTCTATAAAATTTACATTTTTAGTTTTACAAATGTTAATTACAAATTGAATTTACTGAACATAAATATTATTAACAAAAATCCTCTAAAATTTGAATTTTCAACTTTACAAATGTTAATTACAAATCGAATTTACTAAACATAATAATATATCAATAAAAATCCTATAAAATTTAGATTTCTAGTTTTATAAATATTAATTACAAATCAAATTTATCAAATACAATAATATATCAATAAAAATTCTATAAAATTTGAAAGTTTATATTGTTAATATATTATTAAAATTTTAAATACAATTTTAAAGTATTAATTATTAATATTTTATAAACTTTTTGAAATATTTGATAAAAAATCTTGCTATTTTTAAAAACTATTTTATTATTTCATTTTTCATTTTTTATAGTTTTATAATAATATAATAATAATAACAATAATAAAAAAACTATTCTTATTTAATAATAATATAATTATTATATAACTTTATTATTGCAATCTTATTATTACTACTTTTTTATTATAACTTTATTATTATTACCTTTTTATTGTAATCTTTCTATTGCAATCTTTTTATTGCAATTTTAAATAGTTTATTTTTATTTTTATATAATTATTGTACTAATAAAAAACTTTTTTAGAATATATTTTTTTGTTTTTCAAAAAAAGTATTGCTTTTGTTAATATATTTATGTATATATTTGGTATACTTATATTACTAAATATTATATTAAAAAACTTATATACAATTATACAAAAAAACAAGAATTTAAAATTTATAATAAAAGCTATATACAATTTATTTTTGATTAAGTTTATAATCAATAATACTTCAATAGTTTATATATATTAAAACTTATGTTTTTAAAGTTATAGGATTTTGTATTTGTATATACTAAATTTTGAACTTTTTATAATATTATAGTTAAAAAAAAACTAATAATATTTTTGTATATAGTTTTAGAAGGAAATAGTATAGCAAATATAATAAAAAATTTTAATCAATTTAAATTAATTATTTATAATTACTTTTATTAAATTTTTAAAATTATATTAATACTATATTAATATAAAATCAAACTTCTTAATACTTCTTCTATTATTCTTTAATACAAATAAATTAAATCGAATTCAAAAAAAAATTATATTTATATAAATACTTTAACATTTTAAATAGTATATATATATATTTATAATAAAATACAAAAAACATTATTCTATTTTATAATAAAAAAAGAACTTAAATATAAAATATATTTGAAATTTATATTTTTAATTTTTAATTCTTTTTTGAATAATTACTAAGTTAAAAAAGAAATGTATATAATTAATAAGTTTTTAATAATATATTTTTTAAAAATGCTTTTGAAATTCTAAAAAGATAATTTTATTTAACAAATATAAAATATATATATTAATAGCTGTTTTTAGTTTTATATTAAAAAGTATATTATTATTTAAAAAAATAATTACTAATTAGTATATAATCAAAAAATAAAAATAAATCATTTAATTTATAATATTCAATAGTATAAAATACAATTAAACGAATTTTTGATATTTTTAAAAATTGGTTTAAAATTTTTAATAAATTGTTTTTATTTCTATTTTAAAAACAAATATAGATTGTATTTATATATACAATATTATATAATTTTATTTGTTTTTATAAAATAAAAGATAGTAGTAGTAGTAATAATAATATTCATTAAACGTTAGTAAAGATTTCCCAAAAAATATAACAACAAACTAAAGCTAAAAGTTTATAATAAAGTTTTATACATATATTCAAAAATCTTTGAAAAAAAAACTCTTTGAAAAAAAAAAAAATCTTTTTCTAATATATAGTTTTGGATTTCTAATTTTATAATATTACAGTTTTTTTATATATTTTAAGAAACTTTTTTTGTTTTATTAAAACTAGATTTTAATAATTATTTTTCTATATATAATTACTTTTAATTTATAAGTTCAAATAGATTATTAAACTTTCAAAGTGTTCTTTTTTTGTTAATTAAAATAGAAAATTAATATTTAAATAAAATAAAATTTTAAATAGTTTTTAGCTTTTTTAAATAAATTTTAAATTAGTGTTTTAGCATTTTCTATAATCCTAATTTTATAAAAAATTCGAAAAATGCTTCTGTAATAAATGTACTTTTTTATTCTTTTTTAGTATTTTTTTTACTTTATTATAAATTCAACTCTTTGGTTAAATAAAAAGATTAATTTCGTTTTATTTAAATATTATATAAATCAACGGAAAACAAAAAAAGCTTTTAAATACAATATAGATTTTGAAAATATTGTATAATATAAGTATACAAATACTAAAAGTATCGATTGATTCAATTTTAGCTTTATAAATTTTTATTATTATTATAATAATAATAATAATAATAAAAGCTAAAAATTCATAAAAAGTATTATATATATATTGAATCTTTGCTCTCCTAAAATAAAAAATATATTTGAAAATAAAAAAAAATAATAGAAAATAACAAAAAGTAAAAATAATAGATTTGAAAACGTTTTAGAATTTTCATTTTTAGAATGTAATAATTAAATATTAAAAGATATAATTAAAATTAAAAATAATATTGCAAAAGTAATATAAAGGAAATTATATTAAAAGATTAGTTAAATAAAAAATATTTAAAAAAAAAATTAAAAAAGATTATTTTTATTATTCAAATAATTATAAATTAATTATTAATCAATTAAATTAATTTGATTTGTTTAATTTTTATTTAAAAATATATATATTTATATCTTTATTGTAATATATAATAATATTATAATCAAATATAATAACAACTTTTTTTATAATATTATCCTAAATATTATTGATTATATTTATATATTATATTATAAAAGTTAATTTCTTTAATTTATTAATATTATTATTAATATTATTGAATTTCGATAATAAAACTTTATATTATAATTTTTTAATTTTAATTTTCAAATTAAAATAATCACAGAATATTTTTTTTAATAATTTGAATAATAATAAATTATTAATATTTATATTAAAATTAATTTGTTTTTTGAAGATTAATAGAATTAATAATCTTTTTTATTATTTTTCTTTATAGTTTTAACAAATTAAAAAGTTTATAATGTTTTTAATCAATATTTATATTTTTTGCAATTTTTATAGTTTTTAATCAATTCGATTTAAAAAGTATTATATTTATTTCCATTTACATTGCTTTTTTTGTTTATATTTTTTAATTTATTCGATTTTTTAGCAATAAAAGTTATAAAGTTAATAAATAAAATTAAAATACTTATTATTATTATTTTTTAAATTTAATTTTTAAAATTAAAAACAAATTATTAATAATATCAACAAAAAAATTATTAAAAACAAAAATATTATTATTATTATTATTATTATTATTATTATTATTTTTAATTATAACAAAATTAATTAAAAAGCTAAATTTATCTTCTATTTAATTGATTACATTAACAATTCTAATTATAATTTAATTAATTGTAATTTTATTTTCAAAGCAAAAAAGTATTTTATTAAAACAAATTACTTTTTTATATTTTTAAGATTTTAAATATTTATAAATAATAATAATACTATTTCAAATACTATTATTAATTTAAAAATATTATAAATTCTTTTTTTATTTTATATTAAATATTTTTCAAATATAAATATAATTTTAATATATAGATTTAAAAGAAGTTTATTTTGATTAATAATATTTAATTATAATTTGTTAATTATAAGTATAATATAATTAAATTAAAGTAATAATTATTAATTATACTTTGTTTTTTATAAAACTTTTTGTATATTTGTTTTTATAAATTTATTATTTAATAGTATATTATTAAATAGTATTTGATAATTTATTTTATTTTTGTTTATTTAGTTTATTATTATTATATATTAGAATTGATATAATTAGTATTGCAATAATATTAGAATATTAAATTTGTAAATTAGAAAAGTTAGAATTGTTATTAGTTTAAATATATATATTAGTATTATAAATTAAAGTTTTGATAATATTGTAATAGTTAGAAATAGAAAAATTGTTTGAAGTTTGAGATTTAATATTAATAGATTATAATTTATTAGGATTAATAATTTATGATTATATTTTTTGACTTTTATTGGTTTTTATTAATAAAGAATTATTAATTATATTTTTTTTTTTTTTTTTAAATTATAAAATTGTTAAATATAGGTTTATATAGTAGTATATATTAAAATTTTAAATTTAATAAATTATAATAATACAAAGAATTGTAATATTGTTTAAAAGAAAAAGTATAATAATATTATATTATTAAAATATATTATATAAAAAAATATATATATTTATATTAGTAAAAGAATACGTAGTCTATTAGTTTTCAAAATATTAACATTTTCAACTCTACACAACATACTGAATCAAAGGTATCTTTTGATATTTCTGATTCAAAATCAATCAGGATAATTTTGCTAACTTTTTTTTGATCTGTTTTATTTATTAGTACAATTGTTTTTGTAGTAATAGCAATAACTAAACAGATTGCTACTTTTGTTAAACCATTTTAAACATAGAACTTAAAATTTATATATTTCGATAATAGTTTTAGCTTTCTTATTATAATCAAAACTACTAAGAAATATCAAACAAACAAAATGAATAATTTTCTTTTTTTTTATATTAATATAAAAAACAACAAAATAATAAATAATACTATTACTACTATTAACAAAGTTATTAAAGCTGCTAAATATAAAGAAAACAAAAAAAAAGAGATTTTACTTGCTTTTGCGATTAGCTTGAATTAGTTTATTATTTTCTATAAGAATAATACAAACTAAAATATTATATATAGATTATTACAAAAAGTAATTAATTTTCTAACAATTTTCAATTATTTTGAATTAGAAAAAGCTACTTTTATTTTGCTTTATTTATATAACTATTTTTCTTTTAAATTTACTAAATCAAAATCTGCTACTTTATTTATAAATATATTAAAAACTATTTCGAAAAAAACTTTATTTTTTGTAAAAATAAGGAATATAATATTATTTACAAGTTATATTTTAGTTTACTTTAATACTAGTAAAACTAGAATATCAATCAATATTAAACTCTTTACAAAATGCAAACTTTAAATACTATTACAACAAATAAACCTTTTTGCTTTTCGCTAAAGCTTAATCCAACAAATTAATAAATTTATATTAATCTTTATTCCTTTTATTTCATTTATTGCGATTAATTAAACAATCATTTTTGCTAATATTTAGATACAGGATAAGTTATTAATATAGATTAATACTAAAATAATTCTATGTATATTTAATACTTTTAATTTTAAAAAGCTTGAAGTATAATTCAACTATATTATCTTTAATGTTTTAATTAACTTTTAGAACTATAATAATATTATTATTTTAACTTTTGAAAATTTAATTAAAAAAGAGATTATTGTTTAAATAACTTTAAAACTTATAAACTATAAAATGTTATATTATAGTATTAATTCTTTAATTAAAAAAAACATATAGATTATATTCTTTTTAAAGTTTGTTAATTTTTTTAAATTGTTTTGTTATAATAATACAATTAAACTTATTAAAGAAAAGTTTGTATTAAATTAATATAACCTTAGATATTAAAGATTTTATAATCTTATTTAATATACAAAACCTTTCTATTATATATATTACAATACTAGAATTAACCAATACAAAGAACTTTTTGAAGTTAATTGTTCTCAAAACTTTAAATATATTAATTATTATAGCCTTTTTGAATTCAATTATTAAAAATGTTTAGCAATCTTATTTTATAAAAATAACAAAAAAGTTAAACTAAACCATAAAAAGCTAAATATTACTCAAAAGTATAATAATAGTTTATACAAATCCATATATACCCTAAAAATACTTATAAACAAACAACTTTAAAGCTTAATTGTAAATTAGAATAACAATACTATTCCCGAAAAACGTAAACACAAATAAATTATTATAATATATAAAAATACTAAAAACGCTTTAGTAGTAATAATAGTAATATTGATTAACAACGGACGAAAAAGGTTTAAAACCTAGTCCTGGGAATTTCCCAAGGGGTATAACATTATACTTAGTTAGAAGTTTATTTAATGCTAAATCTAATCTAAATTTTTTTAAATCATATAATTAGTTTAATATTATAACTTTAAAAGATAAATCTAAAAAAGGGCAAAAGCTTAAATAAAAAGCTTCTTTTTTGTTAATTAAGGTGAAACTTATAATTATAAAAACCGCAAAAGTCTATATATTAGTAACTTATAATAGTTAGGGTATATATATAAAAAATCCAAGAATCAAAGAGGATTTAGTAATAAGCTATAAATAAAAGAAAACCTTAATATAATCCAATATGTATATTTTTAAATAAACTAAAAAAAAAAAGAAAAAGGGAAAAAGTGTAGTGTTAAATTATCTTGAACAAATCCTAAAATAGAATTTTATAGTATCTATTAAGCTAGTTAGTTTTAATAGAAACTTTATAAGTTTTGCTAAATATTTAAAGCTTTTTGTTATAATGGCGAAAGGAGTATTAGGTTGTTTAAACTATAATTCGAAAAGCTTTTAAGCTTTCCGGTAATAGACTAAATATTCAAACGTTTTAAATTGATTGTAGAAGTAGTTTATATTTGCATTAGCATGCTTAAACTTTCTGTGGTACCAGGCGAAATCTTTGTGAATAAAGCAAAACACTAAAACTCAGTAGAACTGGTGCTTAGGAAAGTCAAGTTCTATTGAAAGCCTAATTTTATAAACTAAATTTTAATATAAATATTTTATTGAAAGCTTACTACTCCCAATAAACTACTAACTCTACTAAACCATAAAACAAAATTCCCTGAAAATAAATCCAATACTGTTAATAATAAGTTTAAAAGCCAAACCAGCATTCCAGACCTACTTAACATTATTATTGGCTAATTTGTCAACAGCTTTATTCTTTTCGATTTTAGTATATCCAAAAGCCTACTAAACCTTAATATTGTATATTTATATAATATCCTAGTAAACAAAAAAAGCCCACTAAAATAAGTTTGATGCTATACCCCTCAAACATTATATAATTAAAATACTATCAATATAAAGCTAAAAATACTAAATCCTAACGTTATCAAATATCCTTATAATATATTAAAATCCTTTCTAAGTTTTTATAACCTCTATATCAAAAATATATAAAATATTATTGATGACCTTTAAACCAAAGCTTATTTGTTTTTCGTTTTGATAAATAGCATATCCATAGTTTACAGACTTTGTATTATCATTATATTGTTTTAACCCATCCAAAAAAATAGTAACTTTGTTTGAAAACAATAAAACCTATTATTGTTTGAATATTATAGATACTATTTCTTTATTTATCTTTTTAATAAAGTTTATTTAATAATCTATTATAAAGTGTAAAAAGTAAAATATAGGTTTTAGCATTTTAAGGAAGATCTATACTAAACACTATAACTTGATTTTAGTAGTCTATAAGGTTCCTGTTTTTTGCTTTTTAATAATAAATAAAGAAATAATTTATTGGATTAGAGGGTAAATAGAGTTTATTGTCTGAATTTTTATAGCAAAATATAATTTAGCTTCTTTAAATATAGCTTTACCAAAAAGTATATTTATATCCCTAAAAAGTATAACATTAAAAGTTGTTTTCCAAACTAAAAGTATTCTTTTAATAGCTAATGCAAGAATCCTTTTTATTAATACAATATACCAACCTACTTTAACATTAATAATAATTTCGCAACCTATTTATAGCAGTTTAAAAAGTTTTATCCTTTTAATATACCATATCTTCATTCTATAAATTAGAAAAAATACAATACAAATTATTATAGCTTTCCTTAAAGCAAAAATAGAAAAGCTATCAATAATTTAGGTTAAACTTTTAATATAGTATACTATTACATAGATTTTAATAGCTTTTTTTATAATATAGTATTTAAAAATAAGTTTTTAATTAAACCAAATTCCCAATCATTTAAATGCTAATTATTTATTAGTTTCACTTACAATAATGATCAATATAATTATTAAATTCTTGTTGATAATATATATAAAAGCATATCCGCTTTTTTTCCTAATTAAATAAATCATTTCTAATTTCTCAAAAACAAAAACTATTTTGTTTTTAGATTTTTAGTATAAAATGTTTTTGATTTTTATAAATAAAGATTTAATATTGTAATTTAAAATAAAAGACATTTTATAAAAGTATAAATTGTTAATATATTCAAAATATAGTTTAATATTCTAAATTACAAATTTAGCCAAATAGAATATATAAAATACAAAAAATAAAAGCAAACCCTATAAAATCTTATAAACTACTTTATAGCTGGAAATTGTAAAGTTCTTCAACCAAACCTATATTTATCTTTCAATAAAAAAGGAATCAATAAGCTTTAAAAAAAACTAAAAACCAACCCTACTATATTATTCTCTTCAGCAAACACCTTTTAAAAAATACATCGAATACCCCTTAAATATTTATAGTAATTATAATAATTTTGAGATTTTAGATTAAAGCAGTTTTTATATTATATATAAAACTAACTATTAAATCTATTACTAAATATTTAAAAAAAGCTTTTCTATATTAAAAGCTAAACATATTGCTAATAAAAACTATTTAAATTAGTTTATAGATTATTATTTGTTTTAAACTTTTAGAGATACAAAAAAGCAATGTAATAGATCTCCAAAAATATACAAAGGATTTATTTTTTTTCCCTATTTTAAATATTATAATAACTTTAACTAACTTCCAAACCTATAAAAAAAAGTTAAAAACTAAACAACAAATATAAACACCCTATAAAATATATTTAATAAAATCCCAATATACTTTGAAAAGTTTAATTATAACCCAATTAATATCTAAGAAAATATTAAAAATATTTATAGTATTCCGCTCTACCTTCTCCAAAAAAATAGAGAAATTCTATACAAAAGTATCGAAACTCTACTAATACTCTAAAAAATCCTAAATTAAATTATTTACAAAATTAAATTTATTTAATATTTTGAAGTATAGCATTTCTATCTTTTCTATAATATCTTCAATAAAAATATTATTGATTTTCAAAAAAAGTAATTTAAAGTTAAAGTTTAATTTATATTAATTAATAATCTTATAAAAATCTTTATTATTTTTTATATTATTAATAATGCTTTTCTAATAATCCTGTTTAATACTACAAACAGTATTCTGGAAATTTTTAATCTCATTAAAAATCCCTAAAGCTTTATTTTAAACTTTGTAGACCTAAAGATATTCCTTATAAGCTTTTTAATAAACCAATATTCATCAAAAAGTAAAATAATCTTGTTTTTTATTAAACTTTCTAATTATTTGTATTGTTAAACTAATTATAACTATAAAATTCTATATATATTATTTTAAATTATTCTTTATAACTAAAATTAAAAGATTTTATAATTGTTTTATATTTATATATACGAAATTTAAAAACCTATTTAACTCGATTTTAGGAACCCTAAAATAATATTGATCTAGTATTATTTTGTTTTTGCTTAATATAATAATAACTTATATTTCATAATCAAATTCTAAATATATATTCTTATATATATTAATACATACAAAAAAGATATTAAAAAAAATTAAATTTAAAATATATTTAGTTTTATAAATAAATTTGCTAAATATACTAATAAAGTTCATCTTGTTATTTACAAACTAATAAACAAAGTTTATACTTTTATAAACAAATTATATATTAGATTTAAATAAATTATACCAAATATTAAAGTTTTTATTTATTAAACAATATAATAAAAAAAATAAAGTTGAAATATAATCAATAACTTCGTTAATAGTAAGCTATTAATAAATATTAAAAATAGCTATACTATTTATATTGATTTATAAAAAATCTTTATTATTAATTAAGTAATATTATTAAATATAAAGGTTTATACCTTTACATATATATATCATTATTTTAAATTTAAAAGAATTCTTAAAATCTTTAAAGTTCTAAAAGTCAATTAAAACAAAGTAATTATATTTTAAATAATTTTAAATTTAAATATTAATTATAATCTATAATTCTTAAATATAAATTATATCAATTTTCTATAAATATAAAATAGTAAAAATTATTAAATATATAAAGAATTTTTTGTTAATATTAACCTAATTAATTTGGATATTTTATAACTAGATTTATTAATTACAATAAATACTATTATACCTCTTATATTATATTAATATAAAAAGAAATTATCAAAAGTTATAACAAGTTTGTTAATACTATTTGATATTATAATATCAAAACAATCTACAAAACCTATTATAAAAGTTCTATTTTTAAAAGTTCTAAACAGAATTGCTTTGCAAAGCTTGTTTTTAGGAGCAACTTTAAAAGCTTTAATAATATCCTTAATCTTTGTAATATTTCTAATAGTTTTATATATTGTAATAGCTTATCTACGTTTATACTTTTCAAAAATAGTATTAATATTTTGGCTTACAACTAAACTTTAAAGCTGTTTGTTTACAAACGTTATTAAAATATAAATAGTTTTATATAAACCATTGCTATACTTTCGAATAGTGTTTAGTTTTTTGTAGTTAAATTTAACTTTTTTATTGTTTTTATAGATTAAAATTGTTAAACATTTTTAATAATTAGATTTAAAAGAACCATAACAATTAACATATTTAGGGTTTTGAAAGTAATTAGCTTTAAAAAGTCCTTTATATTAATTAATTCTAATATTACAACATATACAATAAAAAAGCTTTATATATCAAATAAAGTTATAATATTCCTAACACCCAAAATTGTATTAGCTTAATACAGACTTTTTTTTAATAAGTTTAACTATATTGTTATAACAAAATAGTTTGAAAAAGTTTATAAGTTTTAGGAAGAAAATAATTTATATACCTTTTCCAATTAAGAGGTTAATACTATAATACAATATTTTATAATTTATAAACTTTAAAATTATTTAAACAATAGTTTTTTTTTTAATTAAACTTTCAAAAGTTAGAATAGTAATATTATTACAATTTTAAAAATTAATTGGGATATTAGAAATAATATAATTAAATTAAATTTCAAACTTCTTTAAACTAAAAGCATTAAATATATATAAAATTATTTTAATATTTATTTATATCAATAACTTATTCTAAATCTAAATATTAATAAAAATAATAATCTAATTAGTAGTAGTAAAAAAAATAAAAAAAATAAAAGCCAATATAAATTTATTAATTTGTTGAATCAAACTTTAACATAAAACAAAAAGGTTTGCTTGTTGTAAAAGCACTTATAACTTGTATTTCGCAAAGAGTTTGATATTAATTGGTATTCCAATCTTACTAATACTAAAGTAAACTAAAGTGTAGCTTATAAACAATATTGTACTCCTTGTTTTAACAGTAGAGAAGGATTTCAAGTTTTTCGAACCAATTTTCAAAATGTTTTTCTTTAAAACTTTTACAAACGAAATAGCAGATTTTAATTTAATAAATTTAAAAAAGAAGTAATTATATAAATAGAACAAAATAAAAACAACTTTATCAAATTTAAAATAATTGAAAACAATCAAAAAGTTAACTACTTTTTGTAACAATCTATATACAATATTTTGGTTTATATTATTTTTATAAAAAGCAACAAATTAATTTAAATTAATCGCAAAAACAAGCAAAATCTCTTTTCTTTTGTTTTCTTTATACTTAACGGTTTTAATAACTTTGCTAATAATAACAATAGCACTGTTTATTATCTTATTATTTTTTATATTAATACAAAAAAAAAGTAAGTTGTTTATTTTGTTTATTTGATATCTTTTAGTAATCTTTATTATAATAAAAAAGCCAAAACTATTATTAAAACATATAAACTTAAAGTTTTGTACTTAAAGTAATTTAGTAAAAATAGCAATCTATCCAACTATTACTATTACTGCAAAAGCAATAGCACTAATAAACAAAGTTGATTTAGTTATTAAAGTTATTTTGATTAATTTGAACCAGAAATATCAAAAGATACCTCTAAATCGGAATGTTGTATAGAGTTGAGCAATTGAGCGCTAAAAACGCTTTAAAAACAAACATTAAAACTTTTAAAATCGTTTTCAAAAATAAGCTTTACAAGCTAATTCTGCCCAAAATTTTTAAAAATAGAACTTTTATAATAAACTTTGTAAACCGTTTTAACACTATAATATCAAATAGTATTAATAAATTTATTATAACTTTTAACAATCTTTTTTTATATTAATATAATATAAAAAGCATAATAATATTTATTATAATTAATAAACTTAATTATAAGATATCCAAATTAATTGAACTAATATTAACAAAAAACTTTTTGTATATTTAACAATTTTTGTTATATTATATTTGCAGAAAATCAATATAATCTACATTTAGGAATTTTGAATTATAATTAATATTTAAACTTAAAATCATTTAAAATACAATTGTTTTATTTTAATTAATGTTTAGGATTTTAAAAACTTTAAAAGCTTTTCTAAGTTTAAAATAATAATATATATATATAAAAATGTAGATTTTTGTATTTAATAATATTGTTTAATTAATAGTAGAAATTTTTTATAAATTAATATAAACAATATAGTTATACTCAATATTTACTAATAATCTATTATTAACGAAGTTATAGATTATATTTCAATTTTATTCTTTTTATTGTATTGTTTAATAAGCAAGGACTTTAACATTTAGTATAACTTATTTGAACTTAATATTTAATTTGTTTACAAAAATATGGATTTTGCTTGCTGATTTATAAACAATAAAATGAACTTTATTAGTATGTTTAATAAATTTATTTATAAAACTAAATATATTTTAAATTTAACTTTTTTTAATATTTTTTTTGTATATACTAATGTATATAAAAATATATATTTAAAATTCAATTACAAAATACAAATTACTTTTATACCTAGCAAAAGCAAAATAATATTAGATTAATATCACTTTAGGGTTTTTAAGATTAAATTAAGCAAGTTTTTAAACTTTATATATATAAGTATAAAGCGATTATAGAACCTTTTAACTTTAATAATAAAAAACAATATAAAAGAATATATACAAAACTTTATAATTATAATTAGTTTAGCAATATAAATTATTGAAAAGCTTAATAAAGGGTAAAATTACTCTACTTTTTAATAAATATTAGTTTATTAAAAAGCTTACAAAAAACATTTTTAAATTTATAAAATATAAAATAAAGTTTTAAGGATATTTAATAAAACTAAAGATTTTTAGAATATTATTTGTAATACTAAATAGAATTATTAAAAAAATATTATTAATAATATAAAAAATAATAAAGATTTTTATAAAGTTATTAACTAATACAAATTAAACTTTAATTTTAAATTATTTCTTTTAAAAATTAACAATATTCTTATTAAAAATATTATAATAAAAGCAAAAACGTTATACTCAGAAATACTAAATAAATTCAATATTACAAACAACTTAATTTAAAACCTTTTAAAGTATTAGTAAAGTTTTAATATTTTTGTATAAAACTTTTTTATCTTTTTGAAAAAAGTAGAGCAAAATATTATAAATATTTTTAATACTTTTTTAAATATTAACTAAATTATAGTTAAGCTTTTCAAAATATATTAGAATTCTATTAAATATATTTTGCAAAGTATATATACTTGCTGTTTAGTTTTTAGCTTTTTCCTATAAGCTTAAAAGCTAACTAAAGTTACTATAATATCTAAAATAAAAAAAAAGGATAAATTCTTTATATATTCCTAAAAACTTATTATATTGCTCTTTTATATCTTTAAAAGCTTAGAAAAGATAATAGCCTGCAAATTAACTTAAATAGCTTTTATTAGCAATATACTTAACCTTTAATATAAAAGAGTTTTTTTTAAATATTCAACAATAAATTTAGTAATTAGTTTTATATACAATATAAAGACTATTTTAGCCTAAAATCTTGAAGTTATTATAATTATAATAGATATTCAAAAAGTATTTAATATATTTTTTAAAAAATATTTATTAAAAAAGATAATACAGCAAAATTAACTTTTAGCTTTTTTTAAATTTATTAATTCTTTTTTTATTAAAAGATAAATACAAATTCGATTAGAAAACTTAATGATTTTTAATTACAAAATAGTTTATAAAACTCTATAAAGTTTGTTTTTGTTCTTTATATTTTATATATTCTATTTAATTAAACTTGTAGTATAGAATACTAAGTTATACTTTGAATATATTAATAATTTATACTTTTATAAAGTATCCTTTATTTTAAAATATAATATCAAATTTTTGTTTATAAAAATCAAGAACATTTTATATTAAGAATTTAGGAATAAAATAGCTTTTACCTTCAAGAAATTAAAAATAATTTATTTAACCAAAAAGAAAAGCAAATATACTTTTATATATATTATTAATAAAAATCTAATAATTATATTAATTATTATTATAAATAAAACTAAAAAACAATTAATATTTAAATAGTTAAAAATTTAATTCAATTGAAAACTTATTTTTAAATGTTATATTGTAGAAAAGGCTATTAAAGCTTGCATGATAGTATACTATATTAGAGGTTTAACTTGGACTATTAATAGCTCTTTTACTTTTGTTTTAAAAAAAGTTGTAATAACCTGTATTATACTTTCTTTTATTTATAAAATAAAAGTATAGTATATTGGAAGAATAAAACCTTTTAGGCTATTACAAACAGATTGTAAGATTACTATTAATATTAGAGTAAGCTGGTATATTATATTAATAAAAAAGATTCTTGTATTAGCTATTAAAGGAGTTTTTTCAATCTAGAGAATTATTTTTAATACTATACTTTTCAGGGATTTAAGTATACTTTTTGAGGAGGTTATATTTGAGGAAACTAAATTATGTTTTGTTATAAGGATTTAGACAATAAACTCTGTATATTTTTTAATTTAGCAAATCACTTTTTTATTTATTATTAAAAAACAAAAAGCAAAAACTTTATAGATTGTTAAAATTAAGATATAATGTTTAATACAAATCTTTTTTAGTATATTAAAATTTGTACTATATTTTTTATATTTTATAATAAATTGTTAAATAAACTTTATTAAAAAAATAAACAAAAAAATAGTATTTACAATATTCAAATATTAATAAACTTTTTTATTTTTAAACAAAGTTACTATTTTCTTAAATAGGTTAAAACAATATAATAATAGTATAAAGTTTGTAAACTATAGGTATATTACTAGTATTTATTAAAATGAAAAGCAAATAAGTTTTAGTTTAGGAGTTATTAATAGTACTTTATATATTTTTGATATAAAAATTATAAAAACTTAGAAAAAACTTTAATATATTATAAAAATATTTAACAATATTTGGATTTAATACTTTTAGCTTTGTATTAATAATACTTTAATTATATAATACCTAAAAAGTACAATATTAAACTTTTTTTAATAAACGTTTTTTATTTATTAAAATATTATATAAATGTACAATATTAAAGTCCAATAAACTCTTAAATATATTGGAATTGAAAAAAACAAAGTAGCTAACAAATTGGTAGATTATAACTTTAAGTAAGTTTAGGATACTAGTTTGGCTTTTGAACTTATTATTAGCAATATCAGATTTATTTTTAAAGAACTTTGTTTTATAGCTTAATAAAGTTAATAGCTTATTAGAAATAGCAAACTTTTAATAAAATATTTATACTAGAATCTAATATATAAAATTGGGCTTTTAACAAAACTCGATTTTTTTAAATACTAATTTTACTAAGTTTTAATGTTTTGCTTTATTTATAAGGATTTTGCTTAATACTATAAAAAGTTTAAATATACTAATACAAATATAGATTATATTTATAGTTGATTCAAAACGTTTAAACATTTAGTTTATTGTTGAAAAGTTTAAAAGCTTTTTGAATTATAGCTTAAATAATCCGATACTTTTTCTGTTACTATAATAAAAAGTTTCAAATATTTAATAGAATTTATAAAGTTTTTACTAAAACTAACTAATTTAATAAATAACACAAAGTTCTATTTTAAAATCTATTCAAAATAGAAATCAATATTATACTTTCTTCTTTTTTTTTCTTTTTTCTTTGTTTATTTAAGTATAAATATATTGGATTATATAGAATTTTCTTTTTATTAATAGCTTTTTGCTTGATCTTTTAAATCTTTGAATTTTTTATATATATACTTTAGTTGTTAACTATTAATATACAGATTTTTAGTTTTTATTACTTTGAGCTTTACTTTAATTAATAAAGGAAAAGCTTTTTACTTAGGTTTTTGCTTTTTTTTAGATTTGTTTTTTAAAGCTATAATACTGAACTAATCATATAATCTAAAAGGATTTGAATTAGATTTAGTTTTAGATAAACTTTTAGTTAAACACGATACTATACCTTTTAAAAGGTCTTTAGGATTAAACTCTAAGCCTTTTTTGTTCGTCGTTAATCAATACTACTACTACTACTACTACTTAGTAAAAGAATATATTGTTATTATAAAAAAAGAATTTATTGTATAAAAGATATTTATTAATATATTAGAAAAAAGGTATATAATTGTTTTAAAAAAGAAATATAATATTAATATCAATTTTAATATTAAAAAAAAAAAAAAAGATTTGTTAAATTTAATAGAATTATTTATAATAAATTGTATAAAAAAAGAATTTATTTTTTTAATAAAAAATAAAATTTTTTAATAATAATAAATATTATATAAAGAATATTTTGATAAAAGTAATAATAATTATAACGATAATAATGCTAAATAATATTATAGGAAAAAAAAGTTTATTGAATATAATAATAAACAAAAAAGAAATTTGGATTTATAAAACTTTTTAAAATATAGAATTTTAAAATTTTAAAAATATTGTTAACAAATCTACGAAGGTAACGGTTATTATAGTCGAGATTATAGTAGGTTTTCAAGCTAATACTTTGTAATACACATTAATATAAATTATATAGGCGAAATTAATAGTTCAAAGCTTAGTGGATAACCTTATAACTTTTATTAATATTAAAATTGAAGATATAAAACTTGCTTTTTTCTATATAACAACTTTAAAACCTTATCAAAACCTTATTATACTTTAAACTTTTTTTAATTCTTTAAATATTTTTTTTAATATTTATTATTCTTTTTTAATTTAATAATCTTTTATATATATTTAAAGATTTTTTAATCTATTTTTTAATACATTTTTAAAATATATTAGTTTAATATTTATTTTATTGTTTTTTCAATTTTTTTTTCTAGTATTAGTTTTTTTTTGTAATTTTTATTTTTATTTATTACTAAATAAGCTTAATAGTATTGGAACCAAAAAAATTCTTAGATTATAAAAGCTTCAAAATTTCAAAAAGCTTATATACTTTTTGTTAATAATAAGATATATATATTAATATATTGTTTTTTATTATTAAAATATTAAAATATTCTTTTTTGTATTTTTATATAAACAAAAAAAGAAAAAGTTTCAAAATTATTTTTTAATATTAATACTAATCAATATCTTTTATATTTTTTTTTGGAATATATATATTATTAATCCTTATATATTTTTATTCAAGCTTTTTATTAAACTTATTGTATAGTTTAATTTTTAATATAGTTATTACTAATTTTTATATTTCTTTATTAGTATTATATTTAATTATATTTTTAATTTTTAAATTTATAATAACTATTAACTTTTTGAGGTTTGTTTTTTATTCTATATATAATATAATCTTTTTTTATTATATAAAAAAAAACCTTAAAATATAATTTTTTTTCTTTTTATACCTTTTTTTTATTATATAAAGATAATATATTTCAAAAGTCTTTTTTTATATATTTATTTTCTTTTTTATAAAAGCTAATTAAATAAAAGTTTTGTTTATAAATATAATATTTTTTTAATTCTGAAAAATCTAATTTTTATATTTCAAATATTATTTATATTGTTAATCTTTATTAATTTTTTTAAGTTTAAATTTTATTATAATTTTTGTTTAATAGTAATTATATTTTTTAAAATATTAATATGTATTTGAAAAATGGATTTGCTAGTTAATAAATAAGTTCAAAAGTATATTAATTTATTTTATAATAGTAGTACAAAAGTATTGCTATATAATAAAATTTTGTATAATTATATTTTTAATAACTTTTTTTATTTTTAGAATAACTTTCTTTTTTTTAGAATTCTAAATATATTTTTTATTATTAATATATTTATATTTTTTATATAACTTTTTTTAATAATTATTTATTATATTTTATAAATTTGAAAGCAAAAAATAATTATTAGTTTTTTAATTTGTTTTATTGATATATTAGTTTTAAAAAAAGTTAAAATTTGAAATTTAATATTAATATTATAGATATAAAACTTTTTAGAAAAGGAAAAAGTTTTTAAAAGAAAAGAAATAAATATATATTAAAATTTAAAAAAGAGAATAAATGAAAAAGAAAGTATAGATTTATTAAAATTATTAAAAACTTTAAAATCTAAAGAAAAATATAATATAAAAAAACTAGTATTGGAATAGTTAATATTATTAATTTTATAGTATACTAACAATATAGTAAAAGAATTCGCTATTAATTTAAATTGCTATATTAATAGTATTTTATTAAAAAGTATATTAAAACTTTTATTAATCTTTTATTTTAAATAATAATTTCAAAATTACTTTTTTTGAATAATATATTCTATTAATATATTACTATAAATCAGTTATATAATTGTTTGATTTATATAAAATTATAAGTTTATAAATATTTTATAATCTATTATATTTCATATAGGGTTAAACAATATTTTAGAAAAATAGAGTTTTAGGCTTGAATTTTGTAATAGGCTTATAATTTTGACTAAAATGATTGTTATTTTTGTATTAATATTATTAATAATTTGAATGTGATTATTAATAAATTTTTCATAAATTATATAATATTAATAATATAAGCAAAACTAAAAAAAAATTCGAATACAATTATTAATGTATATTATATAAATTATATAATATTAATAATATAAACAAAACTAATAAGAAAATTTTTGAATATGATTATTAATAAAATAATATATTTATTAAATTTCCAGTTTTATAAGGATAGTATTATTAACCAAAAAAAAAATCGATTCGAATGTGTTTTTAATTAATAAATAAAAATGCTATTATTTTTTTCAATATTATATTTATATTATATAAATTTAATTTAAATAATAATTTAAATAATAATAAATCTGAAGTTTTATATATTATTAATAAATAATATTTTTATAATAAAAAACTTTTAGTTAAAGTTAATCTTTATTTGGAAAATCTAAATCTAAAACTATTATTTACTTTAGAATTAGTTTTAGTTATTTTGTATAGCTTATAAGGTAAAAACTTTATTATAAAGAATAATATTTATAATATTAAAAATATAAACAAAACTATATTAAATAATTTAAACAAATTAGCTTAATTGTTTATTAGATTAAATTATTTTAGATTAATATTTATATTTTATTTATATTTATTATATTTTTAACTTTTATATTTTTAGATTTTATACCTTTATTATTATTATAATTTTTTTTTCTTTTATAATTTTTAAAGTATTTTATTGTTTTTATAATTCAGGGATTTTTTTTTATAGTTTTTAAAGTATTTACTATTTTTATAATTCGAAGTTTTTTCTTTTGTAGTTTTTAAAGCACTTTATATTTATTAAAACCTATTTTTTTGGTAAATAAATAAAACAATTAAGAATTTTAAAGATATATTAAATAGATTATTATAATTATAATTTTATAAATATTGTTCAATATTAATAATATTTATACTTTTTTTTAATTATTATTTTAATTATACAAAATATTATTATATATAACTACAAACAACAAAGCTATAATAATATTATAATATAAAATTATTAATTATTTATTAATATAGCAAACTATAATTACAATCATATTATTTATTATTATTATTATTATTATTATTATTATTATTATTATTATTATTATTATT
>NGKI01000010.1:225571-238513 GCA_002162615.1 Myriosclerotinia duriaeana
TATTATTATTATTATTATTATTATTATTATTATTATTATTATTATTATTATTATTACTATTATTATTATTATTATTATTATTACTATTACTATTATTATTACTATTATTATTGCTAACTTTATTAATTTCATTTTTATTACTAACTTCAATTTTATATAAAGTATTAATATTTGATTCCAAATTATTATTAAATATTAATTATAATAATAATATTGATATATATATAAAAACAAAAACAGAATTAAACTTATTTAACCAAAAGTTTTTAAACAATAAAAATTCTAATATTAATAAATTTACAAAACTATTTAATAGTATAAATTAAATATTAATATATTATAAATTATTATACTAATATAAACTTATATTTATAGAATATAATAAATATATTAAATAATATAATAATAATATTTAATAATATTTATAACTTTGATTTGTTATTAGAAATTAATAAAAATAATAAATTAAAATTGAAATATGAAAATAAAAATAATAAGTTGTATATAATAATTAATATATTAATAAAAAAAAGCAAGTATATTTTTATCGATATTAATTTTATTAAATAATATAAATATAAAATTAATATTCAATTTTATTAGTAATAGGAAATTATTGTTTTTTATTTAACTTTTAGTTTGTAATATAAATATATATTAGTATTTTGAAAGAATTATAAATAATTATAGAAAGTTTGAATAATGAATTAAAAAATGAATTGAATTATTAATAATTACAATAATAAAAATAAAAATACAACATTTGTTTTATTATTTTGTTTAAATATATTTAAACAAATTATATATAGAAAACTTTTAATATTATAATTAATAAAAATATTTATTATAATAATATTTAAAAAACAAGCAAGTTTGTTAAATAATAAAAAGAATTAAAAAAAAAGTAAATTGTATTTATATTATATATAAGATATAATATTATTAATAAAATTTAATAGATTTTATATTTAAGATATTAAATATATTAAAATTAAAATATAAAATACATTTCGATATAGTATATTATATTAATTACTATTTAAAAAAGTTCTAGAAATTAAAAATATAAAAGTTATTAATTATATTAATATCTAGCGATTTTATATATAATATTAAAAATAATATTATATTATTAAAGGATATTGTTAAATTTATTTAAGTAATATTAAATTAAATTAAAAATATAAAAGTAAATATTTATAAAAAATAACAAAAAGCAATATTTTAATAATATTATAATTAATTATAATAATAAAAAACTTTGAGATGAATATTAAAAATTTAAGAATTATATATAAAAAGTTTTTATTTATAATCAAAATGTTAAAACTTAATTTAAATATAATTTGATATTAAATAAATATTTATATTTAATAAAATTATAATTTAGAATTAGAAAAAAAAGAAGATTTTGAAAATCCAAATAAACAATATTTTATTAAATAAATAATCGATATATAAATTGGAAAAATAAAATTATTATATTTTATAATTTTTATTAAAGAAGAATTTGAAATAAAAAAGTATTTTTTGAATAATATTTTGAAGTATAAATATATTATGAATTGTAATGTGTTTAATAGGGAGTAAAGATATAAATAAAATAATTTTTTTTTATATTTTTGTTAATATTTATATAAAAGATAAAAGGTTTAAGTAAATACTATATTTTTTTTAAACTTTATAGTTTTTTTTTTGTAAAAAATATTATATTGCCATTATTTTATTTTGAGTTTGTAAGAGCATAAGTAAATAATTATTCTAAATTTATTGATTTAATAAAAATAATAAAAAAATATTATTCTACATTAATCTATAGTTTTATATTATTAATAAAAAGGATTTGTAATAATGAAAAATTGAATAAAAATGATAGCAATAATAAATTAAAGATTGTTAATGATATTAATTACAAAGTAATATTTATAAGTTCGAAAAAGTATAATAAAATAAAATAAACAATAGCAAAATAAGTACTTCAAATTTCATCAAGATTATTGAAATTATTGATAATACTATTTAATTATTCATTTAGTATTAAACTAATCCAAAACTTTAATAAAAGTAAGTTTTCCCAACATTATTAATGTAAATTATAATGTTTAAAAGTTTAAACTATTATATTAAAAATACTATTCAATTTAATTAATAAAATAAAATATAATAATATTAATGAATATCTTTTAAAAAATTTAAAAAACGAATTGTATTTAAAGTAAATGATTTCTATTGTATTCAAAAAGATATATTATATTAAATATACTAATTAGTAATAATAAAATTTAATAAAAAACAATACTTTTTTTTCTAATAAGTATTTTTAATAGTATTAATATATACAACTTTTATCTTACAATATTAATTATTAAAATAAAACATTAAATAATAGTTTATAATTTATCTATATTTTATTATAATTAGGAATATATAGTAAATACTTTTTTAAATGAATTTTGAAATAATAATAATAACAATAATAATAACTTAATTGATAAAAATATTAAAAGCAAATAGAGTGAAAGTAAAAGAAATAATATAAATAATATTAAATAAAGGAATGTTATAAACAAAAAAAGTTATAAGGAAAATTATAAAATAAAATTTAATAACAATAAAGTTGAAATTAGTAATAATTATAATTTTATTAAAAATAGTAATTGAACAAACAAAAAAATAGAATATTTAAATAATGAAAGATTTAAAGATAAAATAGAATTAAAGTTAAATGTAGTAAAGTTTAGTATACAGGTATTAGGGCGATTATAGTTAACGCTATAACTATAACAAAATTAAATACAAGATATATAAAAAAAACAATTCAAAAATATTTTTTATATATAAAAGTATATTATTTAGAATATATATAGTAAATAGTATAATATTAATAAATATTTCTATATTGTATAAATAAGTAGTATTATTAGTATTATTAGTATTATTAGTATTATTAGTATTATTAGTATTATTAGTATTATTAGTATTATTAGTATTATTAGTATTATTAGTATTATTAGTATTAATAGTAATAATAATAATAATAGTATTACTAGTAGTATTAATAATATTAAAGTGTAATAATATAAAAAATAAAAGATAATTTTAAATTTTTTTTAAAATAAGCTTAAAATAGTTTGGAGATATTTTGAACTATAAATTATTTTAAGATACCCAAAACAATTAGCAAATCATTACAACTAACCTAATTTAAAAATAATTTTGAAATAACTTTCAAAACAGTTTAGATTAAGCCTAAATCAACCTAAAATATATCCAAACTAATTATAGATTCAAGATAGTCTTAAAACTATCTCAAAACCATCTTGAAAATATAAAACTATCTTGAGATGTTTGAAACCTTATTAAATACTACACAACAAAGTTGTCAAAATACTATATAAATCTATAATATTAAAATCCAGTAGACTTTTAAATATACTAAAATTAAAAAAAAAGCAATTAATAAACTTATAAATTATAATACTGAATAAATCTGAAATACTAATTTAACCTTTAAACTTCTTATTAATAAAATTAAATTTATTTTTAGAAAATTTTGTTTTATAACTTAATAAAACTAATAGTTTATTAAAAACAATAAACTTTGAATTAAATATATACACTAAAACTTAATATATAAAATTGAACTTACAATTAAACTCGATTTTTTTAAATATCAATTCTACTAAATTTTAATACTTTATTTTATTTATAAAAATTTTGTTTAATATTATAAAAAGTTTAAATATATTGAAATTAATATAAATTGCTTCTATAATCGATTTCAAATATTTAAATATTTAGTTTATTATTAGAAAATTCAGAAATTTTTTAAATAATACTTTAAACGATTTGATATTTTTTTTTACTATTATAACAAAAAGCTTTAAATATTTAACAAAGGTTATAAAGTTTCTATTAGAATTAACTAATTTAATAAATATTATAAAATTCTATTTTAAGATTTATTTAAAATAGCTTAATACTATAATTTCCTTTTTTTTTCTTTTTTTTCTTGTTCTTTTTCAAATATATTTGTATTGAACTATATTAAGTTTTTCTTTTGTTTATAATATTTTATATAATTTTTTAAAAGAATTTTAATCTTTTATATATATGCTTTAGCTATTTCAGCTTTTGATATATAAGTTTTCGCAATCATTATTATTTTGAGCTTTATTTTAATTAATAGAGGAAAAGTCTTTTATTTGGATTTATTTTATCTTTTTTTAAATTTGTTTTTTCAAACTATAATATTAAACTAATTATATGATTTGGAAAGATTTAGATAAAATTTAGTTTTAAATAAGTTTCTAACTAAATATAACGTTATACTCTTTAAAAGATCTCTAGAATTAGGCTTCAAGCCTTTTCCGTTTGTTGTTAATCAATATTACTACTACCATTACTACTACTACTCTAGAAAATAGATTTAAATATCAAATTAATATCTCAAGCTTGCTTAATATTATTATTTATAAGTTTATTAATTATTTTCTTCTTTTTGATTCTAATATATTTAAAGGTTTTCTAAACTTTGATATTATAGATTTGTATAATATTTTAGTAGATAAAAAAAGTTTAAAAAAAAGTTTGAAGTAATATCTTTTAAAAACTAAATTATTAAATTATTATTAATATAAAGATGAAAATCTTAAATTTGGATATTATTAAGTATTTTTATAGTATATTAAAGCTTTTTTCAAGTTTTTATAATTTTTATATTAAAGATATAAAAGATACTATTAAAAGTCTTTACGTTAGACTTTATTTGTTTTCTGTTTTAATATATAATATAATTATAATCTATAAATTTGATTTTATTTCTATATTATTTAGCTTTATCTATAAAAATAAATTCTTATTAAAAAATGAATTTTTTTCTTAAACTTTAAAAATAACAGATATTGTTTTTTTAGTAATGTTTTTAATAAAATTTATCTTATAGTTTATTATAAAATACTATAAAGAGCAGAATATAAGTTCTAATATACCAAAAAAGATTTATATCAAATGTTATATTTTGGTTTTAATAGTTTATAAGAATCTTAGAGTGTGTTCGGATCGATTTTTTTATATTAAAGTCAATGTCTAATATAAAAATATTAGGTTTAATATACTAAATATAACATTGGTTTTAATATTATATTTAGTTTGATTTAGAAATAATAAATCAAATAATATTATTAAAATATTTGATTAAATATCTACATTTGTAATAATTATAATAATGATTTAAATGTAATAGTAAACAAAATATTAATTGAAAATATTAAGCTCAATATTTTCAAATATTCTTAAAATCAAAATATTACAATCAATATTATATTTAACAAATAATAATTAAGTTTTAATATATTTGAGGTATATATAATATTTGATAAATTAGATAACAAAAAAGTGGATTTTAGGAACTTATTGTTATATATACAAAGAAATATTTTATAATATTTTATATAATACTTATTTATTTATCTAAATATTTATTAAACAAATATTCTTTATTATGAATTCCTCTTTTTTATTAAACTTATTAGCTTTTAATTTTAAATCAAGTTTTAATTTTTTTAATAATATTTATTAACTTTAAGATTTATACAATTTATTATTTCCAACTTTTGTTATTGCAAATTATTTTATTAATTTTCTTTTTGTTTTAATTTTTAATTTATTAATATTATAATAATTAATGACTATTAGTTTTTTTAATATTTTTAATTTACTAATATTATAATAAATAATAGTTGTTAGCTTTTTTAATATTTTTGGTTTATTAGTATTATAATAAATAATAATTGTTAGCTTTTTTAATATTTTTAGTTTTTTTAATACTTTTTATTTTTCAATTTTCAATTTTTTATATAATAATACTCTTTATTTACGGATTTTCAATTTTTATTCAACAATTACATTTAGTTTTTATTGTTTTTTTACAAAATATAGTTTAATATTTTATAGTTTAATATTTTATAGTTTATTTTTACTTAATTTATTTAATTTATTTAATTTATTTAATTTATTTAATTTATTTAATTTATTTAATTTATTTAATTTATTTAATTTATTTAATTTATTTAGCTTATTTAGCTTTTATAGTATTAGTAGTAGTAATAGTAGTATTGATTAACAACAGACGAAAAAGACTTAGGGCCTAATCCTAAAAATCTTTCGAGGAATATAGTATTGTATTTAGCTAAAGGTTTATTTAAAGTTAAATCTAATTCAAATCCTTTGATATTATATGATTAGTTTAGAGTGCGTTCGGATCAACTTTTTTTCTTGTAGCCAACAAAGTCCTAAAAATTTTTTGTAAGCCTGAAAATGTAGACTACGGCAACCATTTTTATAAATATATTGACAAGTTTCAATATATGTTGATAACAAGCTGGTCAAAGTTCCATTTGAAATTTGGTAAAGCTGTTATACAAATTTTGTTTGTGTACTATATTGATGTTGTTAATATTTGTAAATGCTGTTTAAGTATACTATTGCGTTCGATAAACAGCTTTTTTTCAATTTTTTTGATAATATTATTATATTAGTACTAAATACTCTTCGTAATTTATTTTGTTATTAATATTAGCGTTCGGTTCGACCTATTTAGGCAACAAATGTAGGCCTACATTTAAAAAAAAAGTGAACCGAACGCGGCCTTAGTTTTATAGCTTTAGACGATAAATCTAAAAAAAAAGTAAAAGCTTAAATAGAAAGCTTTTCTTTTATTAATTAAAATGGAATTTAAAGTTGTAAAAACCGCAAAAATCTATGTATTAATAACTGAAATAACTAAAATATATATATAAAAAATTTAAGAATTTAAAAGATTTAATAATAAATTGTAAACAAAAGAAAACTTTAATATAATTCGATATATATATCCTTAAATAAAAAAAATAAAAAAATAAAAAAGTGTAGTATTATGTTTACTTTGAATAAATCTTAGAGTAGAATTTTGTAATATTTATAAAACTAATTAGTTTTAATAGAAACTTTATAAATTCTGTTAAATATTTATGGCTTTTTATTATAATAATAAAAAAAGTATTAGATTATTTAAATTATTGTTTAAAATACTTTTGGGCTTTTTAATAATAAACTAAATATTTAAATATTATAAATTAATTGCAAAAATAATTTATATTAGCTTTAATATATCTAAACTTGTTATAGTATTAAACAAAGTTTTTATAAATAAAACAAAACATTAAAATCTAATAAAATTAATACTAGTATTTAAAAAAATCAAATTTAATTAAAAGTTTAATTTTGTATATTGAATTTTAGTATAAATATTTTATTAAAAGTTTATTATTTTTAGTAAACTATTAGTTTTATTAAATTATAAAACAAAGTTTTTTGAAAATAAGTTTAATTTTGTTAATAATAAATTTAAAGGTCAATTTAAAAATTTAAATTTGTTTAGTATTATAATTTGTAAACTTATTAATTGTTTTATTTTTTTCTATTTTTATATGTTGAGAGATTCATTAAACTTTGATATTATAAATTTATATAATATTTTGGTAAACAAAAAAAGCTTATTAAAAGAAACTTAAAATAATACTTTTTAACTATTAGATTATTAATGTATTATTTATACAAAGCTAAAAACATTATATATAAATGTTATTAAATATTTTTATAATATATTATATTTTTTTTTAAATTTTTATAATTTGTATATTAAAAGTATATAAAGTATTATTAATAGTTTTTAAATTAAAATTTATTTGTTTTTTATACTAATGAATAATATAATTATAATTTACAGATTTGATTCTGTTTTTACATTATTTTAATCCGTTTGAGAAAATAGTAATTTTATTTGAGGGAAGAAAGATTTATTATTGTTTAAAAGTAATAGACATTATTTTTTTATTTATATTTTCAGTAAAGTTTATTTTATAATTTGTTATAAAGTATAGGGGTTGTAGTATAGGCTTTGAAATGCTAAAGAAGATTTGTGTTAAGTATTACATTTTAGTTTTGGTAGTTTATAAAGTTTTGGTTTTTTGTTTTTTGATAATAAATAAAGGAATAATCTGTTAAATTAAAAATTAAACAAAGTTTATTATTTGAATTTGTAAAGTAAAGTATAACTTGGTTTTTTTAAGTATAACTTTTTTAAAAAGTATATGTAAATCTTCAAAAAAGTATAATATTAAATGTAGTTTTTTATATTAAAAGTATTTCTTTAATTGTTAGTGTAAAAGTTTTTCTATTAGTGCTATATACTAGCTTATTTTAGTATTAACAATGATTTTGTAATTGATTTGTAATAGTTTAAAAGGTTTTGTTTTTTCAATATACTATATTTTTATTTTATAAATTAAAAAAAGAATTATATAGATTATAATAAAAGTAGGGGGATTATTAATAATCTAAATTAAACTTTTAATATAGTATATTATAATATAGACTTTAGCTGCTTTTTCTGTAATATAACATTTGAAAATAAGTTTTCAATTAAATTAAATCTTTAGTTATTTAAGTATTAATTGTTTTTAAGTTTCATTTACAATAATAATTAATATAATAATCAAGTTTTTATTAATAATATAAATAAAAGTATATTTACTTTTCTTTTTAGTTAAATAGATTATTTTTAGCTTTTTAAAAATAAAAACTATTTTATTTTTAAATCTTTAATATAAAATATTTTTAATTTTTATGAATAGGAATTTAACATTATAGTTTAAAATAAGGGATATTTTATATAGGTATAAATCATTAGTATATTCAAAATACAAAGTAATATTCTAAACTACAAGTTTAATTAAATATAATATATAAAGTATAAAGAATAATAATAAACTTTGCAGGGTTTTATATATTACCTTGTAATTAAAAATTGTTAAGTTTTTTAATTGAACTAGTATTATTTGCTTTTCAATGAAAAAAAAATTAATAAATTTAAAAAAAGTTAAAGACTAGTTTTATTATATTATTCTTTTTAATAGATGGTTTTTAAATAATATATTAAATGATTTTTTAACATCTATTATAATTATTATAATTTCAAAGTTTTAAATAAAAGTTGTTTTTATATTATATATAGAGCTAACTATTAGATTTATAGTTGATTATTTAGGAAAAGTGTTTTTATGCTAAAAGCTATATATATTATTCGTAAAAGTTGTTTAAACTAGTTTGTAGGTTATCATTTTTTTTAGATTTTTAAAAATATAAAAGAATAGTATAATAAATTTTTAAAAGCAAATTAAGGATTTATTTTTCTTTTTTATTTTAAATATTATAGTAATTTTAATTAACTTTTAAATTTACAAAAAAAAAGTCAAATAATAAGTATATATATCTTATAGAATATATTTAATAAAGTTTTAATATATTTTAAAAAACTTAATTATAATTTGGTTTATATTTAGAAAAATACTAGAAATATTTATGGTATTCTGCTTTACTTTTTTTAAAAAAATGAAAAAGTTTTATATAAAAGTATTAAAGTTTTGTTAATATTTTAAAAAGTTTTAGACTAAATTGTTTATAATATTAAACTTATCTAATATCTCTAAATATAATACTTTTGCTTTTTTTATAATATTTTCAATAAAGATATTGTTAATTTTCAAAGAAAGTGATTTAAAGTTAAAATTTAAGTTATATTAATTAATAACTTTATAAAGTTTTTTATTGTCTTTTATATTATTAATAATACTCTTTTAATAGTTTTGTTTAATATTATAAATACTAGTATTTTAAAAGTTTTTGTTTTTATTAAGGATTTCTAGGGCTTTGTTTTAAATTTTGTAAACTTAAAAGTATTTCTTGTAAGCTTTTTAATAGATCAATATTTATTAAAAAGTAGAGTGATTTTGCTTTTTAATTAAGCTTTTCAACAATTTGTATTACTAAGCTAATTATAGTTGTAAAGTTTTATATATATTCTTTTAGATTACTATTTGTAATCAAAATTAAAAGGTTTTATAGTCATTTTATACTTATATATATAAGTTTAAAAACTTATTTAATTTGGTTTTAAGAATTTTAAAATAATATTAATTTAATGTTGTTTTGTTTTAAGTAAATATAATAGTAATTTGTATTTTGTAATTGGATTTTGAATATATGTTTTTATATATATTAATATATACAAAAAGAAAATCAAAGAAAGTTAAATCCAAGATATACTTAGTTTTATAAATAAGTTTGTTAGGCATACTAATAAAGTTTATCCTATTGTTTGTAAACTAATAAACAAAATCTATACTTTTATAAATAAGTTATATACTAAGCTTAAATAGGTTATACTAAATGTTATTTATTAAACAATATAATAAAATTAAAATATAGTTTATAATTTTGTTAATAATAAACTGTTAATAGGTATTAAAAATAATTATATTATTTATATTGATTTTTAAAAAATCTTTATTATTAAATATTAGGGTTAATATTTATATATATATATTATTATTTTGGATTTAAAAAGGTTTTTAAAGTTTTCAAAATTCTAAAAATTGATTAAGGCAAAGTAGTTATATTTTAAATAGTTTTAAGTTTTAATATTAATTATAATTCATAGTTTTTAAATACAGATTATATTAATTTTCTATACAGTACTAGACCACATATAATAGCCACCCCGAATTTAACCCGAATTGACTTATCAACCTTACCCTTTTAGATATTGTTAATTAAATCAACTATTCAATATTTTTATACGAAAACTTTAATATTATAATTAGATTTACTAACTTATTTTGAATATGAAATAAAATCTTATAATTATAAACTTTTTAAATAGTTTTGAGTAAAGTTAATAAAATTTAATAAAATTTAATTAAAATTTTTATACTTTTTGTAAATTTAGATTTTGTACTATTAAAGTTGATCTTATATAATTTGTTTGAATTAATCATATTAATATTTAATCAAATATTTATAAAAATCAATTAATTATTTTTTAATTATTTTTTTTGATAACCAAATCAATTAATAAAGTTAAAAAAAGGTGAAAAAATAAAAAAAAGTAGAAATTTACTAGTAAAATAAGCGAAAATCATGAACTTTTCAAAACTATAAACTTTAATTATAAAAAATTTATATAAATAATAGTTGAAAAAATATATAAATCTTATAAATAAGTTTATTAATATTGAATGAATATATATATAAAGTTTGAAGCATTTATAGTAATGTTTATTAATTTATTTTAATTATTGAAAATAGCTAGTTTAGGTGATTTTTTGAAAAGTGGCCGGTATAAGTGTAAGTATAATATAACAAAAACAATTAAATAAATAAAAAGTCCTTTATTAATATTAATTTAATTAATTGAAATATTTTATAGTTAAATTTATTAATTGTAATAAGTATTGCTATACTTTTTATATTATGTTAATATAAAAAGGGATTATTAAAAATTGTAGTAAATTTATTAATATTATTCGATATTACAATATCAGGGTAGTTTACAAAACTTATTGTAAAGGTTTTATTTTTAAAAGTTTTAAATAAAATTAGTTTATAAGATTTGCTTTTAAAAGCAATTTTAAGGGTTTTAATAGTATTCGTTTTTAAAGTATTTTTAGTTTTTTTATATATATTATAATAATTTATTTGTATTTATATTTTTTTGGGAATAGTGTTATTATTTTAGTTTATAATTAAACTTCAAAACTATTTATTTATAACTACTTTCAAGATATAAACGGATTTGTATAAATCATTGTTATACTTTTAGATAATGTTTAGTTTTTTATAGGTAAGTTTAACTTTTTTGTTATTTTTATAAAACAAAATTGTAGAGTATTTTTAATAATTGAATTTAAAAAGGCTATAACAATTAATATATTTAAAATTTTAAAAATAATCAGTTTCAAAAGATTTTTTATAATAATTGGTTTTAATAGTATAATATATATAATAAAAGAGTTTTATGTATTTAAGAAAATTATAATATTTTTAATATTTAAAATTATAATAATTCAAAGTAAACTTTTTTTTAAAAAACTTAATTATATTGTTATAACAAAATAGTTTAAGAGAATTAATAAATTTAAAAAAAAAATCTATATACTTTTTCTGATTAAAAAATTAATACTATAATGTGATATTTTATAGTTTATAAATTTCAAAGTAGTTTAAATAGTAGTTTCTTTTTTAATTAACTTTTTAAAAATTAAAATAATAGTATTATTACAATTCTAGACGTTGATTAGAATACTAGAAAGAATATAGTTGAATTAGATTTTAGGTTTTTTTAAATTAGGAATATTAAATAAATATAATATTATTTTAGTATTTATTTGTATTAATAACTTATCCTAAATCTAAATATTAATAAAGGCAATAGCTTAGTTAATTATAGTAAAAAAGATAAAAAGAATAAAAACTAATATAAATCTATTAATTTGTTAAATCAAATTTTAACAAAACGCAAAAAGATTTCTTTATTGTAAAAGTATTTATAATTTATATTTTGTAAAGAATTTGATATCAATTAATATTTTGATTTTATTAATGTTAAAATAAATTAAAATGTAGTTTATAAATAATATTATATTTTTTGTTTTAATAACAAAAAAGGATTTTGAGTTTTTTAAGTTAATTTTCAAAATGTTTTTTTTAAATATTTTTGTAAATAAAATAATAAACTTTGATTTAGTAGATTTGAAAAAGGAATAGTTGTATAAATAGAATAAAATAAAAATGGTTTTGTTTAATTTAAAATAATTAAAAATTATTAGAAAATTGATTACTTTTTGTAATAGTTTATAAGCAATATTTTAGTTTGTATTATTTTTATAAAAAACAATGAACTAATTTAAGGTAATTGCAAAAGTAAATAGGATTTTTTTTTTTTTTTTTTGCATTTAGCAGTTTCAATACAGTCGTGGACAGGCAAACACATACAAAAAAATTTTCAAAAAAATAAAATTAATTTTTTATATATTATAAAATAGCCCTGATCTAGAGGAGCAA
>NGKI01000010.1:244042-335669 GCA_002162615.1 Myriosclerotinia duriaeana
CTATGGTTGAGGGGGGTAGAATCTAGCCTACTATGGAATCTATGGTTGAAGGGTAGATTCCATGGTTGAGGGAGGTAGAATCTATGGTTGAAGGGTAGATTCTATGGTTGAGGGGTAGAATCTAGCTTATTTAGATTTTATAATAAGAGGATAGAATCTACCTTTTTAGGCTAGATTCTAGCCTTTTGAAGTATAGAATCTAAGTGGCATGAGAGTAAAATGACTTAAAATTTTGGTAATTTTAGTGGCATGAGAGTAATTTATTTCACTTTTAGTGGCATGAGAGTAATTTACCGTTTAAAATATTAAAAATATATTCAATGATATTACAAGTATTAGAATATTGAAAGTTAAATAATTCCTTTTTGTTTTTAAATCATAAAAAAATTCACATTAAACACTATATTTTGGTTTTAGCAGCTTATGTAAATACTATTCTACACTCTTTAATAATAAATAGTAGAAAAATGATTTGTTAAACAAAAAAATAAACAAAATCTACCATTTGAATCTGTATAATAAACTATAACTTAATTTCTTCGAATATAACTTCGTTGAAAAGTATTTATAAATCTCTAAAAAGTACAACATTAAATATAGTCTTCTATGTTAAAAATACTCTTTTAATTGTTAATATAAAACTCTTTTTTAATAATATTATATACCAACTTACTTTAACATTAATAATAGCTTTGCAACTTATTCGTAATAGTTTAAAAAGTTTCTTTTTTCCAGTATACTATACTTTTATTCTATAAATTAAAAAAAATACAATATAAGTTATTACAGCTTTCTTCAAAGCAAAAGCAACAACTCTACACAACATACCGAATCAGAGGTATCTTTTGATATTTCTAGCTCAAATCAATCAGAATAACTTCAATAACTTCAACAACTCGATTAACCTTATTTATCAATACAATTACTTTTATAGCAATAACAATAGTTCAATAGATTACTATCCCTATTAAACTACTTTAAACATAAAACTTCAAATTTATACGTTTTAACAATAATCTTAGCTTTTCTATTATAATAAAAACTATTAAAAAATATTAAACAAGGAAAATAAATAATTTTCCTTTTTTTATATTAATAGAAAAAATAGCAAAACAATAAACAATATTGTTATTACAATTAATAAAGCTATTAAAATTATTAAATATAAAAAAAAAGAAGAAAAAAAGATTTTGCTTGCTTTTGTAATTAGTTTAAATTAATTTACTACTTTTTATAAGAATAATACAAATCAAAATATTATATATAAATTATTATAAAAGTTAATTAACTTTCTAATAGTTTTTAATCATTTTGAATTAGAAAAAACTGTTTTTATTCTGCTCTATTTATATAACTATTTTTCTTTTTAATTTATTAAATTAAAATCTACTATTTCGTTTATAAACATATTAAAAACCATTTCCAAAAGTAACTTGAAAATCCTATTTGCTATAAAATCAAAAAGCACAATATTATTTACAAGTTATACTATAGCTTACTTTAATACTAATAAGGCTAGAATATTGATTAATATTAAGCTTTTTGTATAATGTAAGTTTTAAATATTGCTATAACAAATAAATCTTTTTGTTTTTTGTTAAAACTTAATTTAATAAATCAATAGATTTATATTAGCTTTCATTCTTTCTATTTTACTTATTATTATTAATTAGATTATTACTTTTACTAATATTTAAATCTAAAATAAGTTATTAATATAAATTAATATTAAAATAATTTTATATACTACATTTAATATTTTCAATTTAAAAAAATTTAAAGTTTAATTCAATTATATTATCTTTAGTATTTTAATTAACTTTTAGAATTATAATAATATACTATTTTAATTTTTAAAAGTTTAATTAAAAAAGAATTATTATTTAAATTACTTTAAAGTTTGTAAACTATAGAATATTATATTATAGTATTAAATTTTTAATTAAAAAAAGTATATAAATTATTTTCCTTTTAAAATATGTTAAATTTTTCAAATTGTTTTATTATAATAATATAATCAAGTTTATCAAAAAAAGAATTTGTATTAAATTATTATAATTTTAAATACTAGGGATTCTGCAATTCTATTAAATATATAAAGCTTTTTTATTCTATACATTATAATATTAAAACTAATTAATATAATAAACCTTTTAAAATCAATTATTTCCAAAACCCCAAATATATCAACTACTAGTACTATAACTTCTTCGTATTCAATTATTAAAAATGTTTTATAATTTTAGTCTATAAAAACAATAAAAAAGTCAAACGTATTTATAAAAAGTTAAACGTTATTCAAAAATATAACAATAATTTATACAAATTATTTACCTCTTAAAAATACTTGTAAATAAATAGTTTCGAAGCTTAATTATAAATTAAAATATTAATACTATTCCTGAAAAATATAAACACAAACAAATAATTATAGCATATAAAAACACTAAAAGTACCTCGAAGATTAAGAACATTATAGAAAACCTTAAAGCTATCTTCAAAAACTAGACCCACAAAACAAGAACTAAAGCTATACTACTCAAAACCTTTACAAATCACTCTGATACTGTAATATCGAATAACATTAAAAAGCTTCTTACAACCCTGAATAATACCTTTTTATATTAATATAATATAAAAAGTATAGCAATACTTATTACAATTAATAAATTTAATTACAAAATATTCAAATTAACTAAACTAATATTAATAAAGAACTTTTTGCTTATTTAATAGTAATTCTTATTATTTTATATTTGCAGAAAATTAATATAATTTATATTTAAAAATTAAAAATTATAATTAATATTTAAACCCAGAATTACTTAAAAAAAATTACTTTGTTTTAATCGATTTTTAAAATTTTAAAAATTTTAAAAGCTTTTCTAAATTTAAAATAATAATATATATCCACAAAAGTATAAGTTTTTGCATTTAATAATATTATTTCATTAATAGCAAAAATCTTTTATAAATTAATATAAATAATATAATTATTTTTAATATATATTAATAACTTATTATTAACAAAATTATAGATTATATTTTAACCTTATTCCTTTTATTGTATTATTTAATTGAAAAAAACTTTAACATTTAGTATAACTTATTTAAATTTGATATATGATTTATTTATAGAAATGCAAACTTTGTATATTGGTTTATTGATAGCAAAATAGATTTTATTAAATTTTTTAGCAAAGCTATTTATAAAATTAAATATATATTAAATTTAATTTTCTTGATATCGTTTTTGTATATATCGATATATATAAAAATATATATTTATATTTGATTACAAAATACAAGTAACCTTTTTTTTTACTAAAAATAAAATTAAATAAAATTAACATTATTTCAAAGTATTTAAAACTAAATTAAATAAAATTTTAGATTTTGTATACTAGCTAAGAGCTTATTTAAAGCTAAATTTAATCTATAAATCCTTTTAAATTATATAATTAGTTCAATATTATAGTCTTAAAAAACAAATCTGAAAAAGGGAAAATCTAATTGAAAAGCTCTTCTTTTGTTAATTGAAATAAGGCTTAGAGTAATAGGAACTGTAAGGTTTATATATTAATACCTAAAATAGCTAGGGTATGTATATAAAAGATTTAAGAATCTAAAAGGGGTAAATAGAATACTGTAAATAAAAGAAAAACTTAATGTAATTCAATACAAATAAAAAAAAAGAAAAAAAGAAAAAAAGAAAATAATAAGAATAATATTAAATTATTTTGAGCAAATCCTAAAATAAAATTTTGTGATATTTATTAAACTAATTAATTCTAATAGAAATTTTATAAACTCTGCTAAGTATTTGTAGCCTCTCGCTATAATAAATAAAAAAGCGTTAAATCGCTTAAACTATTATTTAAAAAGCTTTTAAATCTTCTAATAATGAACTAAATGTTTTAATGTTTTAAATCGTTTGTATAAGTATTTTAGGTTAATTTTGGTATATATTTAAACTTTTTATAATATTAAGCGAAATCCTTATAAATATAGCAGAACGCTAGTACTTAATAAAGTTGATTTCTAAGCAAATCAAGTTTTGTTAAAAGTTTAATTTTGTATACAAAATTTCAGTATACATACTAGTATTTCTAGCTTAAATCAATCAAGATAATTTCAATGTCCTTTTTTTTCTTTCAATCAATTCTTACTATTAGCGTAATTGCTTTTGCAGCAATGGTAATAACTAAATAAGTTGTTATTTTTGTTAAACTATTTCGATTGTTGAATTTTAGATTTATGTATTTCAATAATAATTTTAGCTTTTTTATTATTATTAGAAAATTTGTGAAAAAATAATAAATAAATAGAATCAACAATTTATTCTTTTTTTATATTAATATAAAGAATAGCAAGATAATAAATAATACTATTATTATAATTAGCAAAGTTATTAAAGTTATTAAATGTAAAAAAAACAAAAGGAAAAAGATTCTATTTATTTTTGTAATTAGTTTGAATTAGTTTGTTGTTTTTTATAAGAATAATATAAATCAAAATATTGTTTATAGATTATTATAAAAAGTAGTTAACTTTTTGATAATCTTTAATTATTCTAAATCAAATAAAGCTGTTTTCATTTTGCTTTATTTATATAATTATTCTTTTTTTAAATTTACTAAATTGAAATCTATCATCTTGTTTATAGAAATGTTAAAAAAAAATACTTCAAAAACCAATTCGAAAAACAGTTTAGGATTTTCTTTATTGTAAAAATAAAAAACATAATTTTATTTATAAATTATATTTTAGTTTATTTTAGTATTAATATTAATAAAATTAGAATATTGATTAATATCAAACTTATTGTAAAATACAAATTATAAATATTTCTATAATAAATAAACTTTTTTGCTTTTTGTTAAAAACTAATATAATAAATTAATAGATTTATATTAGCTTTTATTTTTATTATTTTTTTATTATTACTATTATTACTTTTGCAAATATTCAGATTCAGGATAAATTATTAATATAAATTAATATCAAAATTACTTTATATATATTTGATATTTTTAGTTTAGAAAAACTTAAAGTTTGGTTTAACTACATTGTTTTTAATGTTTTAATTAGCTTTTAAAACTGCAATACTTTGTTATATACTATTTAATAAGGTTTTAAACATTTTAAGATAGTTTTATATTTTCGAGATAGTTTTCAGACAATTTCAAAACTATTTTAAATTTATGTTAATATTGTTTTTAATTAGTTTAGATATATCTTAAATTGATTTAGGTTTACTCTAAACTGTTTTGAATGCTATTTCAAAATTATATTTAAACTAAGTTGGTTGTAATAACTTGCTAATTATTTTGAGTATTTTGAAATAATTTATAGCTTAAGATATTTTTAAATAGTTTTGAGTTTATTTTAAAACTTTTTTAAAACCATCCCTTATTTTTTATATTATTATACTTTAATATTATTAATATTAATATTAATCTTACTATTATTATTATTACTAATACTAATAATACTAAAATTAAATACTAATTTTATATTTATATTGTTTAATAAAATTAAGTTTAATAAAAGTACACTTGCTTTTCTTATTAGTACATCAATTATTATATATAATTCATTACTTTTACTTTTGTATTCTAATTTTAATTTATTATTTTTATTAGTTTTCAATAATAAATTAAAATTATAAATATTATTAAGTATTATTATTATATTATTTAATATATTTATTATATTCTATAAATATAATTTTTATTAGTATAACAATTTATAATATATTAATATTTAATTTATATTATTAAATAGTTCTACAAATTTACTAGTATTAATATTAGAATTTTTGTTATTTGAAGGTTTTTAATTGAATAAATCTTATTCTGTTTTTATTTTTATATATATATTAATATTATTTTTATAATTAATATTCAATAATGATTTGGAATTGAATATTAATATTTTATATAAAATTGAAATTAGCAATAAAAATAAAACCAATAAAACTAATAATAATAATAACAATAGTAATAATAAGGAATTTGCAATAGTAATAGTGGATAGTATAATTATAATTGTAGTTTGTTATACTAATAAATGATCAATAACTTTATATTGTAATATTATTGTAGTTTTATTGTTTGTAATTATATATAATAATATTTTGTATAATTAAAATAATAATTATAGAAAAGTATAAACATTATTAGTATTAAACAATATTTATGAAATTATAATTACGATAATCTATTTAATATATTTTTAATATTTTCAATTGTTTAATTTATTTACAAAAGAAATAGGTTTTAATAAATATAAAATGCTTTAAAAGCTATAAAAGAAAACCCCGAATTATAAGGACAGTAAATGCTTTAAAAGCTACAAAAGAAAAAAAAATTATAAGGATAGTAAATACTCTAAAAGCTACAAAAGAAAAAAAAATTATAAAGATACTAGTAGTAAATGTTTTAAAAGCTATAAAAGAAAAAAAAATTATAAGGATAGTAAATATTTTGAAAACTATAAAAAAAATTGTAATAATCTTAAAAATATAAAACTTAAAAATATAAAACTTAAAAATATAAAACTTAAAAATATAAAAATTAAAAATATAATAAATATAAAATACAAATATCGATTTAAAATGATTTAATTTAATAGATAATTAAATTGATTTGTTCAAATTATTTAATATAATTATGTTTATATTTTTAATATTATAAATATTGTTCTTTATAATAAAGTTTTCATTTTATAAATTATACAAAATAGTTAAAACTAATTCTAAAATAAATAGTAATTTCAGATTTAGATTTTTTAAATAAAAATTAATTTTAATTAAAAGCTTTTTATTATAAAAATATTATCTATTAATAGTATATAAAATTTTGAATTTATTATTATTTAAATTATTATTTAAATTGTAATAAATATTAAACAATAATTCTATTATTACTCTGAACAATACTTTTAAAATATTAAATTGAATTTGTTTATTCTAAAAAGAATTTATAATAAAGAATTTAAAATATTTAATTGTATAAGTTCAGCTAATATAACAAGTTTAATTAATAGTTTAAATATTGCTTTTTTTATTTGAAAAAGTATTAAATATAATATAATAAGTGGCCCAAAAGTAGGGTAATTGACTTAAAATAAAAATTATTATTATAAAAAAACTAAAATATTATAATAAATAATAATATATAATAAAATTCAATAAATATAAAGATTTAAAATTAATATAATATATTTTTCTTAAGTTATCAATTTTTAATTATATATTTAAAATAGTTTATATAAAAATATTGAAAGATTATAAGAATTAAAAATTTATAATTATAAAAACAGTAAAGTTGTTTATATATAAATAAATAAAAAGAAGTACAAAGAAATTATAATAATATATTAATTTTTGAGCAATTGTAGAAACTTTATTAAATAATTATAAAAAGTATTAATTGTTAATACTATTTCGATCATTTAATTAAACTATTAAATAAAATAATATATTGCTTTTAAAAAAGAAGTTTTTTAAATATATTATTATCTTTTTTAGTTTTTATATAAATTAAATTAACTTAAAATAAATACAATAATCAAAATTCTAATAATAATTAAATTGATATAACTTTTTGAATTTTATAAATAATAAAAACTATTTAAATATATTTAGGATTTTTTTTTATTAATATATAATAACTTGTATAAAAGAAGGAGATTTTATAATTTATTGATAAAAGATGTTTTGTTTTAAGAAATACTATTATTAAATTAATAAAAACTATAGGTAGCAATTGATTTTAATAAAGATTCTAATAATGTTAATAATAAAAGCTTTTTTAATTACTATATTATATATAAAAGATATTATAGTATATTAAGTAATTAATTGATAAGGAACTAGTTGGTTAATTAATTGTTTATTTGCTTGTTAGATTTTTTATTGTTTTACTATTAATATATTAGTATTTAAGTTTTAATATTTATAGATGTATAATTAATTAATTATTTAAAATAAAATTAATTTATATAAAGATTAATATTATATAAAGATTAATATTATATATTAAATAAATATTAGTATAAAAGATTATAATAATAAAAATAATATTTAAAGTGAAAGGCGAAAGATAAAAGAGGGGATAAAGAAAAAAGCAAAAAACGAAGGATGGAGAAGGGGGCAAAAAGCGAAAAACGGAGGAGGGGGCAAAAAAGGGAGGAAGAAAAAGGGGAAAAAAAGATACAGAGTAGAAGTAAAAGTAAAAAGCGGAAGATAAAAGTGAAAACTAAGGTAAAGACGAAGGTGAGGATAAAGGTAAAGATGAAAAATAAAAGACAAAAATAAGAATGAAAAATAAAAAACAAAAGTAAAAACGAAAGATAAAAAACGAAGGATAGAGGCGGAAATGAAAATAAAAGTAAAAGTAAAAAACAAAAGTTAAAAGTAATAATAAAGTAGATAACAAAAAGGAAAAACGATGGGGTAAAAAAAGAAGTAGAAAAAGGAATAGAAAAAGAAAAAGAAAAGTAGAGGGTAAGGTAAAAGAAGTATTAGTAATATATATTACTATTAATACGATTATTTTAATTAGTATTAATAATATATAAAATAAATAAAGATTTTGATATAGTATTAATAAAATCTTGAAATAGTTTTGATAAGATCTTAAATCAGTTTTAATAAAATTTTGAGATATATTGAAACTGATTTAAAAAAATCTTGAGATAATCTTAATGTGCAATTTAACCTTGAGATATCTTAGTTTATTTTGAAATATATTAAAATATATTAAAACGGTTTTACTATAATATAAAGATAATCTTAAACTATAATATATCTAGAGATAATTTGAAAATAAGTTTAAAAGGGTTTTAACATTGTTTTAAATCTTTTCAATTGTGTTAGTAAGTAATGTTTGTATTCTTTCATAATTATTATTTAAACTATACAAAATATTATTATATATAATTATAAATAACAAAGTTATAACAATACTATAATATAAAACTCTATTTATATTATTTATTATTATTATTACAAATTCTTCATTATTATTATTATTACCATTATTAATTTTATTAGTTTTATTTTTATTATTAATTTCAATTTGATATAAAATATTAATATTCGATTTTAAATTATTATTAAATATTAATTATAATAACAATATTAATATATATATATAAATGAAAATAGAATTAAACTTATTTATTTAAAAGTTTTTAAACAATAAAAGTTTTAATATTAATAAATTTGTAGAACTATTTGATATTATAAATTAAATATTAATATATTATAAATTGCTATATTAATATAAATTTATATTTATAAAATATAATAAATATATCGAATAATAAAATAATAATATTTAATGATATTTATAGTTTTAATTTATAATTAAAAACTACTAAAAATAATAAATCAAAATTAAAATATAAAAATAAAAGTAATAAGTTGTATATAATAATTAATATATTAATAAAAAAAAGTAGGTATATTTTTATTAAACTTAACTTTATTAAATAATATAAATATAAAATTAATATTCAATTTTATTAGTAATAGAAAATTATTACTTTTCTATTTAACTTTTAATTTGTAATACAAATATATATTAGTATTATAAAAAAACTATAAATAATTACAAAGCATTTAAATAATAAATCAAAAAATAAATTGAATTATTGATAACTATGATAGTAAAAATAAAAATACAAAATTTGCTTTATTACTTTATTTAAATATATTTAAATAAATTATATACAAAAAACTTTTAATAATATAATTAATAAGAAAATCTATTATGTTAATATTTGAAAAGTAAATAAATTTATTAAATAATAAAGAAATAAAAAAAATAGATTGTATTTATATTATATAAAAGATATAATATTAATAATTTAATTTAATAAATTTTATATTTAGAATATTTAATATTTTAAAATTAAAATATAAATATACTTTGATATAATATAATATATTATTTATTTAAAAAAGTTCTAAAAAATAAAAGTATAAAAGTTATTAGTTATATTAATATCTAGCGATTTTATATATAATATTAAAAATAATATTATATTATTAGAAGATATTATTAAATTTAATTAATTAATATTAAATTAAATTAAAAAATAAGTTATATTTATTAATCAAAAATATAAAAATAAATATCTACAAAAAATAATATTAAATAAATATTTATATTTAATAGAATTATAATTCAGAATTGAAAAAAAAGAAGATTTTGAACATTTAATTAAATAATATTTTATTAAATAAATAATTAGTATACAAATTAGAAAAACCAAATTATTATATTTTATAACTTTTATTAAAGAAAATTTTACAATAGAAAAATATAATAATACAAATATTAAAGAATTAATAAATACTAGTAATAATATAAAAAAAATATTAATATTATTATTTATTTTATTTTTTATATTTAAAAAAATATATTTATGAAAGTTGTAATAAAATGTTTTTAATATATTATTATAGCTTTTTCAAAATTATATATTTAATTAAATAAATTTATTTCAAATAAAAAAGTAGAATATTATTATAAAATTTATAAAATATTTATAAAGTATTACTTATTATTATTTTTTGTATAAATAATCAAACAATAAATAATTAAAGATTAGATAATAATATAAACAGTTTTCAATTGAACTTTTTTAATATAAATAATATAATTGATTAAAAAATAATAAATATTAAGATAAAGAATGTTATATTAAATAATAATAAATATAAATTAATAAATAAAGATATGATTATAAATAAAAATATTGTGTTACAATAATAAAAATTAATTGAATAAATAAAAAAAGTTTTTAAGCTTTTTAAATGTTTATATAAACTCATATTTATTAAATAATAAAGAGTAAGGATATAAATAAAATAATTTGCTTTTTTTTATATCTTGGTTAATATTTATATAAAAAATAAAAAGTTTAAATAAATATTATATTTTTTTTAAATTTTATAATTTACTTTTTTGTAAAAGATATTATATTACAATTATTTTACTTTAAATTTACAAAAGCATAAATAAATAAATAATTATTTTAAATTTATTAATTTAATAAAGATAATTAAAATGTATTATTTTATATTATTTTTTGTAGTTTTATATTATTAATAAAAAGATTTATAATAATAATAAAAAACTAAATAAAAATAATAGTAATAATAAATTAAAAATTAATAATAATACTAATTATAAAGCAATATCTATAAATTTGAAAAAGTATAGTAAAATAAAATAAATAATAATAAAGTAAATATTTCGGGTTTTATTAAACTTATTAAGATTATTAATAATATTATTTAATTATTTATTTAATATTAAATTAATTTAAGGTTTCATATTATTAGTATAGATTATAATACTTAGTTTTTAAATTACTATATTAAAAATTTTATTTAATTTAAAGAAACAAATTTCTTTTAAAAAATTTAAAAAACGAATTATATTTAAAAAGATATATCAAATTAAAACATTAATTAATAATAATAAAATCTAATAAGAAATAATATTTTTTTTAATATGTATTTTTAATAATATTAATATATACAATCTTTATTTTATAATATTAAATATTAAAATAAAATATAAAATAATAATTTATAGATTATTTATACTTTATTATAATTAAGAATATATAATAAATACTTTCTTAAATAGATTTTAAAACAATAATAATAATAATAATAATAATAATAATAATAATAATAATAATAATAATAATAATAATAATAATAATAATAATAATAATAATAATAATAATAATAATAATAATAATAATAATTTAATTAATAAAAATATATATAATATTAAAAGTAAATAAAAAAAAGTAAGAGAAGTGATATAAATAATATTAATTAAAAGGATATTACAAATAAAAAAGGTTATAAATCTTTTTTAATAAATGTTTTTTAAAAAGTATATTAAATGCTCTTTAAATATTTATTATAATTATTATAATTTTAAAGTTTTAAATTAAAATAACTTTTATATTATATATAAAATAAGCTATTAAATTTATAATTAATCTTTTAAAAAATACTTTATTATATTAAAAGCTTAATATATTATTAATAAAAATTAGTTAAGCAAATTTATAAATCATTAGTATTCTTTCAAAAATATAAAATAATAATACAATAAATTTTTCCAAATAAATTGAAAATCTCTTCTTTTTCTTTATTTTAAATATTATAATAATTTTAATTAATTTTAATTAATTTTTAAACTTAAAAGAAAAGTTCAAAATTAAATAATAAATATATATATTTCATAGAATATATTTAATAAAGTTTTAATAAGTTTTAAAAAGTTTAATTATAATCTAATTAATATTTAAAAAAATATTAAAAATATTTATAACATTTTGTTTTACTTTTTTTAAAAAAACAAAAAGATTTTATATAGAAATTTTAGAGTTTTGTTAATATTTTAAAAAGTTTTAAATTAAATTGTTTATAATTTTAAATTTATTTAATATTTTTAAGTATAAAGCTTTTGCTTTTTTTATAATATTTTTAATAAAATATTAAAAATATTATTAATTTTTAGAAATCATAATTTTAAATTAAAATAAAAATTATATTAATTAATAATTTTATAAAATTCTTTATTATTTTTATTATTATTAATAATTATTTTCTAATAGTTGTACTTACTCTTTTGAATAATATTCTAAGAATTCTTAATTTTATTAAAAATTCATAAAGTTTTATTTTATATTTTATAACTTTAAAAGTATTTTTTATAAATGTTTTAATATTTCAAAATTTATTAAAAAGCAAAATAACTTTATTTTTTATTAAACTTTTTAATAATCTATATTATTAAATTAATTATTATAATAAAATTATATATATATTTTTTTATATTGTTTTTTATAATGAAAGTGAAGAAACTTTATAATTACTTTATATTTATATATATAAAATCTAAGAATTAGTTTAATTTTGTGTTAAATATTTTAAAATAATGTTATTTTAATATAATTTTGCTTTTATTTAAAATAAAGATTATTTGTATTTTATAATAAATTTATTTTATTTTTACTATTAATTTAAATGTTCTTTTTATGTTTAGAATGTTTATTAGATTTATTATATAATAGATTTATACTATTATTTGTTTCTAAATAAGCAACAGTATTAATTATTGAATTAGATTTTGATTATAGTTTTTTGTATAGTTTGATTATAGATTTTAATATTTAAAATAATATAATAACAAAGCTAGTTTAAGAGTTTTGAATATTAGTTTGTATATTATATAAATCAACAAAGGTAAAAAAGTCTTTTATAGTTATAATAATTAAAAAAGTATAGTAATAGAATTCCAAAATATTTGTTTAAAATGATATACTAGTATATATTCAAATATAAATAGAATTACATACTATTATTACAAATTTATCTGTTAATTATATTATATATTTTATTTGAATAAAACTAATACAAAAAATAGAAATCTATTTAAGTAAATATAAAGCAAATATATACAAATATTATATAAAATATCAAAGAATTAATAAAAAAGTAAAAAATAATAAATAAAATATTTATTATTTTTAAAAATATAAATAAAATGAATTAATAGATAAAGTATTAATAATAATATAATAAATTTAAGAAAAATTTTTATTTGTTTAAAATATCAATTAAACTTTTTACAAGATTACATTAAAAATACAAAGCTATTAGTATAATTATATAATACTTCATTTTTTTAAACAATAATAATATTTATTTTAAACAATATTCACTTTATATAAAAATCTTTTTTTATTATAATACGATTTTTAACTATTTACTTTTATAACCTTTACAACCTTTACAACCCCCATCATTACAACTACCTCCACTATTATAACCACTTTTCTACAACTACTTTTATAATCACCTTTACAATCATCTCCATAATCATTATATTCATACTATTATATACCAAGTTTTAAACTAATCCAAATTAATTCAATCTAACCAACTATATATTTTGCAAGAAATATAACTTTATCTATAAAAAATTAAAAAAAACCTTTACAAAATCTTTATTATTTAATAAAAATACTAAAATTATAATATACAAACTTTCTAATACAAATAATAAACCAAAAGTATTACAAAATTTAATTAAAATAATATTTTATTTAAAACTTACAAATAACAAAGCAATAACAGAATTCTTAAATTTATTAAAGTTTTTATTATATTTTAAAAAACTATATTAAAATACTAGTATTATTCTTCTTTACACAAAAAGTATATTACAAACAAAATCTTTTATTTTCAAATCTATATAAAATACTATTATTTAAAAAAAAGTTATAAAAATACTAAATATTCTAATATATATTTAAATAAATTAAAATAAAAGAAAATTAATTATTATATATTATATTTATATTGTTTATATATAATAAATTTAATTATATATAATAATATATTTTTTAATTATTAAATAAGCTAAATAGAAAAAGAACTATATTTATAAATATATATAATTTATATAAATATAAATACAAATTATATTATAATAAATAAAAAACAAAAAAGTATTAAATAAAATATAAATATAAATTTGTTAAATATATATATATATCTATTAATATATCTAGTAATATTAATTATATATTATACAAAGTATTTAAAATTTAAAAATATATATCCTTTTAATTATTATTAAATTTCAATAATAAATTATAAACTTTAATAGAATCTATTAAATAATTTTTTTACTATTTCAATCAATTATTACTTTTAAAATTCCAATTACTTATAGTTTAATTACTTATAAAAACAAATATAATACTTATTAATTTTAATAATATTTTTAAAAAAAAGCTATTAAATTAAATTAATATATTTAAATCTATTGATTAAACAATTGCATTAAAAAGCATAAAAAACTTTATTGACTTTTTCAATTTGAATATATTTTTTAAATAATATTTAAATATACAAACTATATTAAAATATTTCAATAACAAATTTATATTGAAAAAACTAGTTTAAAATATTCTTTGAGATATTGTAATTAATATTAATAATTTTAAAATAAAAAATCGTTTTTGTAATATAAAAATTGAAGTATTAATAATTAAAAAAGCTTTAGCAAATTTTGATATATTATTAAAATCCTTTATCAATAATATAACCAAATTGAAAGTATTATTAAATAATATTAATTATTAATTAAAAAATTACTTTATTAATTATAAATTCTTTTACTTTAATATAAAAAATCTTTGATTTTGATTTAATAAACTTATTTTTCAATTCAAATTTCAATAAATAATAGAAATACAATAAATTATCTAAATTTTTTAGAATTTTTTAACAAACTTTGTTTATTAATAAATACTATAAAGTTTAAAAAAATTATAAAAATTGTTGATTTTTGAATTTAAATAAATTGTTATATATATTAGCTTTATATAAATAATCAATTATTATAAAACAAAATATAATACAAAAAAGTTTTAAAAAATTATAATTGATTATCAAAAGAATATATCTATATTGAAATCTAATATAAGAATTAGTTAATTAAATAATTAAATATTTATTTTTAATTATAAACATAAACAAATATTAACTATAATACAAAATATTTTAATAATAAAGAAAATATCAATTTATATATTATACTAAATATTCTTATTTGTTTATTTTTAATACAATTTAAAATGTTTATTATTCTTTTCAAATTAATTAAATAATAAACAAATAAAATTAACAAAATTTTTAAAAACTTTATTATATATATATATTATAAAAATAAAAAATAAAGTAAATTAGATTACTATCAAAAAATTGTTGGAAAATTTATTAAATATTATAACATTTTTGATAATATAAAAAAAAACTTATATATTATAATTATTACTTTTATAATAATATTATAAATATATTATAGCTTATCCGTTTTAAAATTATATTATATAATTAAATTAAATATAATAGCATTTTAAACAAAAACACTTCTCATAATTAATAATCCAAATTAATTATACAATATCAAAAGATTATTCAAATATATAATTATTAATAAAATATATATTTTAAAAAGTAATAATACAATATTCTATAAAACAATTATTTAACTTAAATTAAAATTTCTATTAATAACAATTGTAATAATTTTATTTAATAAAATAGAAAACTTTTAAAAATATATAAAATTTGTTGAAATTAATAATAACTTATAAATATCAAAGAATTTTATCAAATAAAGAATTGAAAAGAATATAAACTTGTTTAACTTTTTTGATGTATATTTAATAATAATATTAAAATTTATTATAAAAGTTGTAATATAATAAATTATTAAAAACATAAAAGATAATATAATAGCAAATTTATATTTTATTAAAATTTAAAAAGAAATTATAATTTGTAGAATATATATATTACTAAGCTTTAAATATTTTAATCAAAAAATTGCAAAGGATATTATTATTTTTTATATTTATAAAATAATATATTAATTTAATAAAAACAAATAAAAAATATATAAAACTTTTTTAATAAAAACAAATAAAAAACTTATTATTATTTTATTATATAAAAATATTATTTGAAATTAAAAATTTAATTAGAAATTTATTCTTTTATTATTATAATTAAATATTCTATTATATTAAAAATTCTTTTAAAATAAAAAATATTGTATTTTAAAAAAGTTTAATTTAATTAATATTTATTTTAATTAAAAAGCTTTATAAAACTTTTAATTATAAAACTATAGTTTTTAAATTATACAAAAAAAATAATATTATTAATTAAATAGTTATAATTTATTATAATAATTTAAAATTAAAAGTTTTATTAAAAATGATAACAAAGTTGATTGTTTTATTTAATAGTAAGAAAGTTATAATATAATATATATTATTAACTATTTAGTTTTTCTTATATATTATTTTAAATACTTCAAATATCAAAATAATTTATTTTATTTTAGAATTAGATTTGAATATATAGATTAAATTAGTTTATTAATTTATAATAATTAATAAAATAATAATGTTTTTTTTATTTATTATTAAATTTATTAATTATAATTTTCAAACATATTATAATTATTATATTATATTTAATATTTTTTTAAATCAAAAAAACAGTAATCAAATTATTAATCGAATTTGTTAAATTAATTAAGTTTATATAATTAAATGTTTTGAATTCTTTATTATAAAATTTTTTTAGAATAAACAAATTTAATTTAATAGTTTAAAGATATTATCCGGGGTAATAATAGAATTATTTTTTAATATTTATTATAATTCAAATAGCAATTTACATGATAACAACTTAAAGTTTAAAGTTCTATATATTATTAATAGATAGTATTTTTATAATAGTAGTAGTAATAGTAGTATTAATTAACGACGGACGGAAAAGGCTTAAAGCTTAATCCTAAAAACCTTTTAAAAGGTATAGTATCATATTTAGTTAAAAGTTTATTTAAAACTAAATCTAATTTAAAATCCTTTTAAATTATATAATTAATTTAGAATTATAGCTTTAAAAAACAAATCAAAAAAAAAAGAAAAACTTAAATAAAAAGTCTTTTATTTATTAGTTAAGATAAAGTTCAAAATAATAAGAATTAAAAGTTTATGTATCAATAGCTAATAGTTAGGGTATATATATAAAAAATCCAAAAATTTGAAAAGTCAAACAAACAGCTGCAAACAAAAAAAACTTAATATAGTTTAATATATATATCTTCAAAAGAAAAAAAAAAGAAAAAAAAATATATAATACTAATTTTTATTTTGAATAGATTTCAAAATAAAACTTTGTAATATCTATTAAACTAATTAGTTTTAATAAAAACTTTATGAGTTTTATTAAATATTTAAAACTTTTTTTTATAATAGTAAAAGGGGTATTAAATCGTTTAGATTATAATTCAAAAAGCCTTTAAACTTTTTAATAATAGATTAGATATTCAAATGTTTTAAATTAGTTGTAGAAATAGTTTATATTTATATTAATATATTTAAACTTTTTATAATATTAAACAAAATCCCTATAAATAAAGCAGAATACTAATATTTAGTAGAACTAGTATTTAAGGAAATCGAGTTCTACTAAAAGTTTAATTTTATATACTAAATTTTAGTATAAATATTTTATTAAAAGTTTGCTATTTTTGATAAACTATTAGTTTTATTGAACTATAAAACAAAGTTTTCTAAAAATAGATTTAATATTGTTAATAATAAATTTAAAAGTTAAACTAGTATTTTAAGTTTGCTTAAAACTGTAGTTCATTACTAGTAGTTTATCAATTGTTTTATTTTTTTCAATTCTAGTATATTCAGAAGTTTATTGAATTTTAATATTATATACTTGTATAGTATTTTAGTAAACAAAGAATATTTATTAGGAGAAGTTTAATACTATATTTTTTAAATATTATATAATTAAGGTATTATTAATACAAAACTAGAAATATTGAATCTAAATATTATTAAGTATTTTTATAATATATTAAAATCCTTTTTAAACTTTTATAATTTTTATATTAAAAATATATAAAGTATTATTAATAGCTTTTAAACCAAAGTCTATTTGTCTTCCATTTTAATAAATAATATACTTATAACTAATAGATTTTATATTATTATTATATTATTTTAATTTATTTAAAAAAATAGTAACTTTGTTTAAGAGTAAAAAAGCTTATCAATATTTAAATATTATAAATAATATTTTTTTTTATTGTTTTAATAAAGTTTATTTAATAATTTATTATAAAATATAAAAGGTATAATATAGGTTTTAATATATTAAAAAAGATTTGTACTAAATATTATATTTTAGTTTTAATAGTTTATAAAATTTCTACCCTTTGCTTTTTAATAATAAACAGAGAAGTAATTCGCTAAATTTAAAAGTAATTGTAATAATATAGATTATAGAAATAAATAATTAAAAATCGCACTATAATAAAAAATTTTTTTATATAAAATAAATATTATTTAAAATAAATATTATTATTATTTAAAAAAATAAAGCATTATATAATTACCTATACTAATAGCTTTGTATTTTTAATATAGTTTTATAAAAAATTCAATTAATACCTTAAATATATAAAAATCTTTCCCAAATTTATTACATTACTATTTATTTCATTACTTCATTTCATTTATATTTTTAAAAATATTAATATATATCTTATTCATTATTATTTATTTTTTTATCAATTCCTTAATACTTTATATAATATTTATATATATCTATTTTATATCTATTTAAATAAAAATTTATTTTTTGTATTAGCTTTACTTAAATAAAATATACAATTTAATTAATAAATAAACTTGTAATAATAGTTTGTAATTTTGTTTATATTTGAATATATATTAGTATATCATTTTGAATAAATATTTTGGAATTTTATTACTATACTTTTTTATTATTATAGCTATAAAAGACTTTTCTGGTTTTACTAATTTATATAATATACGAACTAATATCTAAAACTTTTAAACTAGTTTTACTACTATATTATCCTAAATGTTAAGATTTACAATTAAATTATACAAAAAACTATAATTAAAGTTTAATTTAATAGTTAATATTATTGCTTATTTAAAAGCAAATAATAGTATAAATTTATTGTATAATAGAATTAATGGATATTTTAAATGTAAGAAGGATGTTTAAATTAATAGTAATATATTTAATAATAATGATGATTTTTATGAAACTAGTTTACTATTTATTAAGAGATTTAAATAGATAATATAAATACTTTTATTTAATATAATAAATATTGATATAGTTTTATATAATTAAATATAAACAAATCAAAAATTAGTAAATTTTACAAATATAGTATTTAATTATAAAGTAGAAAAAAAAGCTTTACTAAAATTAAATTGAGAGTTATATAAAAAATATTATAAAAAGTTTATCAAGAAATATAAAAATTTTTATGAAAAGTTATACAAAAAGCTATAAAACTAAAAAAAGCTGAATATGATGTTAGCCTAGAAAATATCGAGAACGATAATAACGATAACAACAATAACGATGATAATAATGATAATAATAATATTAAGGTAGATGAAAGAAGAGATCAATTAAAACTTAAATATACGAAATCTGCAAAAATCCTGAGAATAATAGATAATTAAAAAAAAAAGTTTAAAAAAAATAGGTTTATATTAAATATATTAAAGTAGAAGTTATTACTATAAAAGAATTAAAATATTATAATAAATAATAATATATAATAAAATTTAATAAATAAAAGAATTTAGAGCTAATATAATATATTTTTTTTAAATTGTTGATTTTTAATTATATATTTAAAATAGTTTATACAAAAATATTGAAAGATTATAAGAATTGAAAGTTTATAATTACAAAAATAGTAAAATTGTTTATATATAAATAAATAGAAAAAAGTACAAAGGAATTATAATAATATATTAGTTTTTGGGCAATTATAAAGATTTTATTAAATAATTATAAAAAACATTAATTGTTAATATTGTTTTAATTATTTAATTAAACTGTTAAATAGAATAATATATTATTTTTAAAAAAAAAGTTTTTTAAATATATTATTTTCTTTTTTTTTAATTTTTATATAAATTAAATTAACTTAAAGTAAATGTAATAATTAAAATTTTAGTAATAATTAAATTAATTTAACTTTTTGAATTTTATAGATAGCAAAAACTTTTTAAATATATTTAAGATTATTTTTTATTAATGTATAATAGTTTATATAAAAAAAAAGATTTTGTAATTTATTTGTAAAGAATTTTTTATTTTAAAAAATATTATTTTTAAATTAATAAAAACTATATATAGTGATTAATTTTAATAAGAATTTTGATAATATTGATGATAAAAGTTTTTTTAATTAATATATAATAAATGAGTAGTTAATGGGTGGGTGAGTAGTTGGTTAGTAAATAAATAATTAATAAGTAAATAAGTAATTAATTAGTTGATTAATTGGTTGGTTGTTTGTTTATTTTGTTATTAATATATTTATTTATATTTTAATATTTATAAATGTATAATTTATTAGTTATTTAGAGTAAAGTTGATTTAAATAAAAATTAATATTGTATATTGAATAAATATAAGTATAAAAGATTGTGTTAATAAAAATATAATTCAAAATAAAGGGTAAAAGATAAAAATAAAGAAAGGAATGAAGGATGAAGGATGAAAATGAGGATAAAAAGTGAAAGACGAAAATAAGGATGAAAGTAAAAACAAAGGTGAGAATGAAGGATGAAAAACGAAAGATGGAGGTAGAGGTGGAAATGGAGGTGGAGGTAAAAGTGAAGGTGGAAGTGGAAGTGGAAGTGGAAAACGGAAAATGAAGGTGGTAGTAAAGATAATGATAAAAGTAATAATGAAGGTAATAATAAAAGTGGTAATGAAAGTAATAATAAAAAAATGAAAAAAAAAGTAAAAGGAGAAGAAAAAAATAAAGAGTGAAGGGTAAAGCAAAAGAAGTATTAATAATAAATATTATTATTATTAGTAGTATAATTATTTTGATTAGTATTAGTATATAAGATAAATAAAAATTTTGATAAAGTATTAATAAAATTTTGAAATAGTTTTAATAATATATTAAATTAGTTTTAATAAAATTTTGAGATATATTGAAATTGATTTAAGAAAGTTTTAAGTTAATTTTAATATATAAATTAATTTTGAAATATTTTAATCTATTTTGAGATATATTAAGATGTATTGAGATGTATTAAGATATATTGAAATGCTTTTGCTATAGTATAAAAATAATTTTAAATTATAATATATTTAGAAATAATTTGAAGATAGGTTCAAAAGGGTTTTAATATTGTTTTAAACTTTTTCAATTACGCTAGTAAGTAACTTATATTTTATAATCGAATCCTGAGTGTATATTGTTATATATATTAATATACAGTACTAGACTACATATAATGGCCACCCCGAATTTAACCCGAATTCACTTATCAACCTTACCCTTTTAAATATTAATAATCAAATCAACTATTCAATATTTTTATATTAAAATTTTGATATTATAATTAAACTTACTAAATTATTTTAAATATAAAATAACTTTTTATATTTATAACCTTTTTAAAAAAAATTTATAAAATTAATAAAATTTATTCAAATTTAATTCAAATTTATATACTTTTTGTAAATTTAGATTTTATACTATTAAAGTTGATTTTATATAATTTTTTTTAGATTATTTATATTAATTTTCAATTGAATATTTATAAAAATCAATTGATTTTTTTTTAATTATTTTTTTTGATAACTAAATCAATTAATAAAATTAAAAAAAGTTGAAAAAATTAAAAAAGTATAAATTTACTAGTAAAATGAATGAAAATTATAAACTTTTCAAAACTATAAACTTTAATTCTGAGAATATATATAAATAATACTTTAAAATATATATAGGTTTTATAAATAAGTTTATTAATATCGAATTAATATATATATAAAATTTGAAACACTTATAATAATGTTTATTAATTTGTGTTGATTATTGAAAATAGCTAATTTAGGTAGTAATAATAATAGTATTGATTAACGACGGACAGAAAAGGCTTAAGGCCTAGTCCTAGGGACTTCCCGAGGGGTATGGCATTATATCTAGCTAAAAGCTTATTTAAAACTAAAACTAATCTAAAATCCTCCCAGATTATATAATTAGTTCAAAATTATAATTTTAAAAAACAAATCTAAAAAAAAAAGGGAAAAACCCAGATAAAAAGCTCCTTCTCTATTAGTTAAGGTGAGGCTCAAAATAATAAAGATCAGGGGTCCATATATTAATAGTTATTGACTAGAGTATATATATAAAAGATTTAAGAATCTTAAAAAGTTAAGTAGAAAACTATAGATAAAAAAAAAAATCAATATAGTTCAATATATATACACTTAAATAAATAGAGAAAAAAGGAAAAAAGAGTTTAACGCCAATTTTTATTTTGGATAGATTTCAGAATAAAACTTTGTGATATCTATTAAACTAGTTAGTTTTAGCGGAAACCTTATAAATTCCACTAGATATTTAAGGCCCTCCGCTATAATAGCAGAAGGGGCATTAAATCGCCTAGATTATAATCCGAAAAACCTTTAAGCCTTCTAATAATGGATTAAATATTCAGGCATTTTAAATCGATTGTAAAAGTAATTTATATTTACGTCGGTATACTTAAATTTCTTGTGATATTAGACAAAATCCCCATGAGTAAAATAGAGTATTAAAACTCAATAAAGCTAATATCTAAAAAGATCGAGTTTTGCTGCCTAATTTTGTATGCTAGATTTTATTATAAATATTTTGTTGAAAACTTGCTGCTCCTGGTAAGCTATTAACTTTATTAAACTATAAAATAGAATTTTTTAAAAATAAATCTAATACTATTAATAATAGATTTAAAAACTAAGTCGGCGTTTTAAGCCTATTTAGAACTATAATCCGCCAGCTTATCAACCGCTTTATTTCCTTTAATTCTGGTATACCCAAAAGCCCATTAAACCCTAATATTATATATTTGCATAGCGTTTTAGCAGATAAAGAATATTTATTAAAAAAAGCCTAGTATTATATTCCTTAGGCATTATATAACTAAAGTATTATTAATATAAAACCAAAAGTACTAAATCCAAATATTATTAGGCATTTTTATAATATATTAAAATCCTTTTCAGGCCTTTATAACCTCTACGTTAAAAACATATAAAATATTATTAATAACCTTTAAACCAAAGCCTATTTGCTTTCCGTCTTAATAAATAACATATCCATAGTCTACCAACTTTATACTATTATTATATTATTCTGATCTGTCCGAAAAAATAATAACCTTGTTTAAAAGTAAAATAGCCTATTAATACTTAAATACTATAAATACTATTTCTTTATTTATTCCTCTAATAAAGTTTATTTGATAATCTATTATAAAGTATAAGGGCTGTAATATAGATTTTAGCATACTAAAAAAGATTCATATTAAATACTATATCTTAATCTTAATAATCTATAAAATTCTTGTCCCTTGCCCTCTAATAATAAACAGGGGGGTAATTTGCTAGACTAAAGGATAGGCAAAATCTACCATCTAAATCCTTATAACAAAGCACAGTTTAGCTTTTTTGAATATAGCTTTTCTGGAAGGTATATCCAAATCCCTAAAAAGTATAGTATTAAAAATAGTCTTTTAGACTGGAAGTATTTCTCTAATAGCTAATATAAAAATCCTCTTTATTAATACAATATATCAACCTACTCGGGTATTAATAATAGTTTTATAGCCTATTTTTAATAATCTAGGGGGTTTTGTTTTTTCAATATATTACATTTTTATTCTATAGATTAAAAAAAATATAATACAAATTATTATAGTTTTTTTTAAAACAGAAGCAAAAAGGTTATTAATAATCCGAACTAAACCCTTAATATAATATATTACCATACAGATCTTAATAGCCTTTTTTATAATATAGTATTTAAAAGTAAATTTTCGATTGAATTAAACCTTTAACTATTTAAATACTAATTGCTTATTAAGTTTACTTGCAATAATAATTAATATAATTATTAGGTTTTTGTTAATTATATATATAAAAGTATATTCACTTTTCTTTTTAATTAAATAGATTATTTCTAATTTCTTGGAAGCAAAGATTATTTTATTTCTAAATCCTTAATATAGGATGTTCTTGATTTTGGTGAATAAGGATTTAACATTATGGTTTAAAATAAGGGATATCTTATAGAAGTATAAATTGTCGATATATTTAAAATATAATTTAATATTTTAAACTATAAATTCAATTAAATAAAATATATAAAATATAAAGAACAAAAACAATCTTTATAAAATCCTATAGGCCACTTTGTAGCTAGGAATTGTTAAGTTTTTTAACCAGATCTATATTTGTTTTTCAATAAGGAAAAAATCAATAAGTTTGAAAAAAACTAAAAGCCAATTCTAATATATTATTTTCTCTAGTAAATGCTTTTTAAAAAATGTATTGAATATTTTTTAAATATTTATAATAATCATAATAACTTTAAGATTCTAGGTTAAAATAATTTTTATATTATATATAAAATTGATTATTAAATCTATTATTAATTACTTTAAAAAAGTTTTTTTATATTGGGGGTTAAATATATTATTAATAAAAACTATTTAGGCTAGTTTGCGAGCTATTATCTTTTTTAAATCTTTAAAAATATAGAAAAATAGTATAATAGGTTTTCAGAAATATATAGAGAATTTATCTTTTTTTTTTATTTTGAATATTATAATAACTTTAATTAGTTTTTAAGTTTATAAAAAAAAGCTAAAAACTAAATAATATATATATATATTTTATAAAATATATTTAATAAAATCTTAATATATTTTAAAAAGTTTAATTATAATTTAATTAGTTTTTAAGAAAATATTAAAAACATTTATAATATTTTGCTTTATTTTTTTCAAAAAAATAAAAAGGTTTTATACAAAGGTATTAAAGCCTTGTTAATGTTTTAAAAGATTTTAAATTAAATTGTTTATAAAATTGAACTTATTTAATACCTTCAAGTATAGTGTTTTTGTTTTTTCTATAGTATCTTTAATAAAAATATTATTAATTTTCAAAAAGAGCAATTTAAGATTAAGGTTTAGTTTGTATTAGTTTATAATCTTGTAAAAGTCCTTATTGTTTTTTATATTATTAATAATACTTTTCCAATAATCCCGTTTAGTATTGTAAATAATGTTTTGAAAGTTCTTAATTTTACTAAAAATTCTTAAAACTTTGTTTTAAACTTTGCAGATTTAGAAATATTTTTTATAAATCTTTTAATAGATTAATATTTATTAAGAAATAGGGTATTCTTGTTTTTTATCAGGCTTTCTAATAATTTGTATTGCCAAATTGATTATAGCAATAAAGTTTTGTATATACTTTTCTATATTACTTTTTATAATAAAAGTTAAAAAATTCTGTAATCGCTTTATACTTATATATATAAAATCTAAAAACCTGTTTAGTTCGATTTTAGAAACTTTAAAGTAATATTAATTTAATGTTATTTTGCTTTTGCTAAATATAAAAATAATTTATATCTTATAATTAGATTCTAAGTATATATCCTTTTGTATATCAATATATATAAAAAGAATATTGGAAAAAGTTAGGTTTAAAATATATTTAATTTTATGAATAGATTTGCTGGGTATACTAATATAATTTATTCTGCTATTTGTAAATTAACGGGCAAAATCTATGCCTTTATAAATAAACTATATACTAAACTCAAAAAAGTTATATTAAGTGTTAAAATCCCTATTTACTAAGTAATATAATAAAAGGGACAAAATCAAAATATAGTCTATAATTTCATTGATAATAAACTATTAATAGATATTAAAAATGATTATACTGTTTATATTAATTTATAAGAGATCTCTACTATTAATTGGGCAATACTATTGGGTATAAAAGCCCGCATTCTTATATATATATATTATTATTCTAGGCTTAAAAAAACTTTTAAAATCTTCGAAATCCTAAAAATCAATTAGGGCAAAGTAATTATACTTTAAATAGTTCTGGATTTAGGAGTTAATTATAATTTATAATTCTTGAATATAAACTATATTGATTTTCTGTAAATATAATATAGCAAAAATTGTTATATATACAAAAAATCCTTTGCTAATATTAATCTAATTAATTTGAATATTTTGTAGTTGGGTTTATTAATTACAACAAATACTATTATATCTTTTATATTATACTAATATAAAGAAAAATTGCCAGAGGTTATAACAAGCTTGTTAATATTATTTAATATTATTGTATTAAAGCAGTCTACAAAGTTTGCTATAAAAATTTTATTTTTAAAGATTCTGAGCAGAATAGGCTTATAAGATTTGCTTTTAAAAGCTGTTTTAAAAGATTTAATAGTATTCATTCTTATAGTATTCCCAGTATTTTTATACACTATAATAGCCTATCCACGCTTATATTTTTCGGGAATAATATTATTATTTTAATCTATAACTAAGCTTTGAAGCTATTTATCAACAAATATTTTTGGGGTATATATAGATTTATATAGATTATCACTATATTTTTGGATAATGTTTAGTTTTTTATAACTTAACTTAACTTTTTTACTATTTTTGTATATTAAAACTGCTGAGCATTTCTAATAGTTGGATTCAAAGGGGCTATAGTAGTTGGTATATCTAGGGTTTTGGGAGCAATTAGCTCCAAAAAGTTTTTTATATTGATTAGTTTTGGTGTTATAGTATATACAGTGGAGGAGCTTTGTGCATCAAACAGGATTGCAGAATCTTTGATATTCAAAATCATGTCGACTTAATGCAGGCTTTTTTTTAATGAGTTTGGCTATATTATTATAATAGAACAATTTAAAAAAGCTAATAGATTTTAGAAAAAAAATGATTTATATACCTTTTCTAATTAAAGGATCAATATTATAGCATAATATTTTACAGTTTATAGATTTCAAGGTTATTTAAGCAATAATCTCTTTTTTAACTAGATTTTTAAAAGTTAAAATAGTAATATTATTACAGTTTTAAAAGCTAGTTAAAACACCGAAAATAGCATAGTTAAATCATACTTTAAACTTTTTAAAGTTAAAGGTATTAAATATACATAGAATTATCTCGGCGTTAATCTATATCAATAGCTTATCCTATACCTAAATATTAGCAGAAGTGATTACTTAGTTAATTATAGTAAATAAAATAAAAGGAATGGAAGCTAATATAAATCTATTAATTTATTGGATTAGGCTTTGGCGAAAAGCAAAAGGGTCCGTTTACTATAATAATGTTTAAAACTTGTATTTTGTAAAAAGCCTAATATCGATTAATATTCCGGCTTTATTAATACTAGAATAAGTTAAAATATAGTTTATAAATAATATTGTATTTTTTATTTTTGTAGAGAACAGGGTTTTTTTCGAAATAATCCTTAATATATCTATAAACAAAGTAGCAGATTTCGATTTAATAGATTTAAGAAAAAAGTAGCTGCATAAATGAAACAGGATAAAAACAGCTTTTTCTGATTCAGAATAGTTGAAGATTATTAGAAAGTTAATCATCTTCTATAATAATCTATATACAATACTTTAATCTATATTATCTTTGTAAAAAACAACAAACTGATTCAAACTAATCACAAAAACAAGCAAAATCTTTTTTCTTTTATTTTCTTTGTACTCAACAGCTTTGATAGCTTCACTAATAATAATAACAATATTATTCATTATTTTACTATTCTTTATATTAAAAAAAAAAAAAAAAAATTATTTATTCTATTTGTTTAATATCTCTTAATAGTTTTGATTATAATAAAAAAGCTAAAATCATTATCAAAATATATAAACCCTAAATTCTATACTCAAAATAACTTAACAAAAATAGCAATCTACTCAACCATTACTACAAAAATAATTGCGCTGATAAATAGGATAAATCGAAAAAAGGTTAACGAAGTTATTCTGATTGATTTAAGTCAGAAATATCAAAAGATACCTCTAATTCAGTATGTTGTGTAGAGTTGTAGCTAATTTAAGTGAGTTTTTGAAAAGTGGCCGGTATAGGTGGACGGTAACTGTAAATATCAACTTTAATATTTTAAAGATTCAAATAAATCTTTAAATAAATATTGTATATATTAAAGTTTATAGGTTAAAAAGCAAAAAAGAAAAAAAAACTTTTATAATAAAAAATAAAAAGTATTAGTATTTTACTTTAATTATTATTAATATATTTCCTATAAAGCTTTTTTTTGGATATAATATATTATATTATTATTAATAATATTATTAGAATTTACAATTTGTAGAAAAGTAAAAAGTTGATATTTAATAAAAACCCTAATAAGTTATTATATATTTTGAGTATTAAAGTATAAAAAAAAAAAAGTTAAAGAAAGTATAATAAATTTATAATAAAAAATATTATCGATTTTGGATTATATTTTTAAAAGTATATATAAAATAAATAGAAATTTTAAAATATTGAAATAAAAGATTTGGTTTTTGTTATATATATATTACTTTTATTAAATTTTAAATCAAAGTTTAATTTCTATTTTATTTATTTTAAAAATTTGAAAATGATTTATAAAGTTGTATAATAAAGAATTATATTATATATCAAATTTAGAAAAACAGAATAGCTAGTTTAATAATTTGTAACAAATTATAAAAAACTACTATATTATAAAAAGAAATCTATAAAGCTAAATGTGTATACTATTAATATTCATTTTATATTATATATAAATAAGAAATATATTAATATTTTGAAAAGAAATACTAATTGTAGATATGTTAATATTTAATAGATTTAAAGCTAGTAAACGTATAGAATACTTTATATATAAAATATATAATTAAAGTTTTAAGAGAATAAATAAAATTAATATTACAAATAAAAATAGATTCAACAAATATTATATTAATAAGGGATATATTAAATTATATACCTCAAAAAGAAGTTTATTTAATTAGTATATAAAAAACAAAAAATGAAGATCAAAAAAATAAACAAAATAAAAGCAAAAAAGCCATTTTTGAAAACGTTTTCAAATTATAATAGTATTCAAAAATATAAAATACAATTCTACAAAAAAAAACAAATTGATATCAAAAGAAATAATTAGTTTTAAATACTTTCAATAGTAAGGTATTATTAATAAAAATAATTATATGATTTTATAAAAAAAGCTTAATAACATTATAATTAAATATAAAAAAGTTTAATATTACTTTACAAATAGAAATTGTTTATAAATAATAATTGTAAAAAAGTTTACTTATATATAAATATATAAAAGAAAATTTATTTAAAAAAGATATAGTAATAAAAACGAAATAAATATTAAAATTAGTAGAAAGATTAATAAGAAATTATAAAATAGATTTTGATAAATTCAACATAGTGTATTTAATATTAAAAAAAAATAGGTATAAAAAAAAGAAACTAATTAAAGTAAATAATAAATAAAATAAGTTAAAAGAAATAAAAAATATATTTATTAGAAAAGAAAATAATTATTATAATAATAATGAATAACGAATAGATGATAGCAATAGTAATAACAATTTTAAAAGTAGTTTAAAGGATTTATAAGGTTGGAAAAATAATAAAAATAATAGTATTAATGATGAATAGTATAAGTAAAAAAAGGATAATGATAAAGAAAAAGAAATTAAAAAAAATAAATAACAAAAATATAATAGAAATAATAAAAAGTTGAAAAAAAAAATGTTTAAAGTTTTTATAATAAGTATTTTTATATTGTGTATTTTATTAAGTTTATAATAAATATAATGATTTTAATTAATAAGTCCAAATAATTGTTTATATAAATAATTAAAGTATAAGTGAGGTATGGCGAATAAAGTATTTTAATTGTTTATATAAATAATTAATCGTAAATTATAGTATAAAAGTTTTTAAATGTTTTAATATAATTAAAATATTATTTAAATAATAAATAAAAGTAAAATATAAATTAAAAAAATATTTGTTTATAATATACTTTTTAAATATATAACAAAAAAGTGAATAACAATATTAAAATACAATAGTATCAATAATAAATTAAATAATAATATTAAAATAAAATAAAATTAATATTAATAACAAAATAAATAGCAAACAATAATAATAATAATATATTAATATAACAATAAATATTAATTATAATATAAGTAGTAAAAATAAATATACCCTAGATTAATTATATAATAGTATATAATATTAAGAAGTATTATAAAGTATTATAGAATAATAATATACTAAATAAATTTTAATTATGATTTTAATATATTCTTAATTTTAAAATGTATTGTATTAATAAAATGTATTTAGTATTCTATTTTTGTAGTAGAAAAGTTCTATTCTTATAATACCTTAGTGGAGAGGGCGGGTTGAAAAACACAGTGTTTTATTTGTGTACGTATTGCAAAACTGTGTAAGAGATGCAAATTTGTGTAAGCGAAAAATTATTATGTAATGTACTAGTATTTTACATCAAAACTAAAATATAACACTATAATAATTACTGTAATTAATAGTGTAATATTCCTTAAATTATGATAGTTTTCTAATACTATGAAGATATTATTATATTGTTAAAATTACTCTAACTTTTATTGTAATATAAATTAATACTATAAAAAAAAACTAATAYAATRTATTGTATATTATATAGTTTTTAATCTGTATATAGTATAAAATTTATTTATAATAAAAGTTATTATAATCTTTATTGTATAATATAATATTACTAATATTTTATTTATATTGTAATATTATATATATTATAAATTCTTTTATATTATATTATTTGAAATTACAGTATAAATATATATACTGTATATATACAAATTGTATAATTGTAAATTAAGTTATTTTAATGTGAAAGAACTATATAAGATATATTTATTTTAATAGTATGTTAAAAGAAGATAATAGTAATTAAAGATTTAATAGTAATATATAAAGAATTAATAAAAATTATTAATAAATAATTAGAAAGTAAATTAAATAAATAAAATATACAAATATAAAATCGATTAGTTTTTGAATATAAATATAGGGTTTTAATAAATTTATATTTATATAATTTATAGTTATGTAATTGTAAATTAAATTATTTTAAATATATTAAAAGTATATACTTTTTTATATTTCTTTATTTAAAAATTATATAAAAATTATATAAAAAGTTTAATAAAAATGATAATAATAATATTAATTTAACAAATTAAATTTAAAATAAAAACAAAATATATTAATAGCTTTAATCAATTCATAATAATTATAAAAAAAGAACAAATTCTCATTAAATTATTTATAATAATAATAATCAAAAGATTATAACTAATATTATTAGATTTTCAATTATTAGTTAAATAAGTTTTTTTAATAATAGTTTAACTAATTTAACAATTTTTTTATATTCAATAATATTTATAATACTTTTTAGATTTGTTTTAAAAAACTTTCAAAATGTATTCTACTAAATTTTCAAAAATGATTGATTTTAAAAGTAGTAAAATTGATATTTTTTATTTGTTTATGTTTTATTAGTTTATAAATTGTAAGTTTTTTTGTCCAGCTTTTGCTTGATCTTATTACAATATTTATTATATTTATTAAAATAAAAAAACATTTTTCAAATAATAGTGTTTTTTTTATATAAATACTTTATATTAAATATATAATTTTTTATTATCTTTTTTTATAGATTTAGTATATACTTTTGGAAAATTATTTTTATTTATTTTTATAATACTTGCGATGTTATATTAGCTATTTATTGAAAGTATACTTAAAATAGCCATTTTATTATGTTTTCAATTATATAAAAACTATATTTAATATTATTATAATTAATTGGAAATTTATATATATATTAATTATATATTGATAAATATATTTTTCTAGTTTTTATTAAGTCTAAACTATTATAATATAGTTATTTATATTGTTTAAAAACTTAATTAAAAAGGTTCTTGATTTTCGCTTATTTTACTAGTAAAATTATATGTTTTTATAGATTTTGAATTATTCTAACTTTAAATCTAAATTTTATAATCAAAAAAAATCTAAAAAATAATTTACTTTATTTTTATTAAATTTTAAGTAAAATTAAATAGAATTATTAAAAAGAATTTATAAAATATATATATATAATTAATATATTTACAAGTGATTATTATAAGTTTTGTTGATTTTTGGTGTGATTTTCGAAAACGGCCGGTATAATATCGCTAGTACTGTAATGATAATTTCATATAAAATTTAATAAAAAAGTTAGATCAAAAAACAAATCTATTTGATATTTAAGAAATTAGATTATTAGTTAAAAAGCAAAAGTTAAGTTTTGATGATTTAAAATTTTTATTCTCAAATTTAATTATTTCAATCAAATCAAGAACAAATACAAAATTTTAGTAAACTTTATAAAACTTTTTGTACGAACTTTTATTTTTTGAATTTTTTTTTCTTCTAGTTATTATAATATATATCATAGAAATAAAAGTAAAGCGGTATTTTTCTTTTTTGTTATTGAACCTTATAATAAAATTGAATATAATAATCGAAATAGAATAACTATTAATAGCGATTTTTAAATTAAATAAAAAAACCGAAAAAAGTAATTTATTATATAAAAAAAATTGTTAAAAACTTTTTTTTGTTTACCTTTTTTTTTTGAGGATTATATAATTTATGTATATTAAAAAAAGAATAATAGAAATTATATTTATTATTAAAAAAATAATTTAAATAAATAATTAAAAGAAAGTAACAAATCAATATTTTTTATTATTATGCACAAAAATAATAGCTTTTTACAAAGCTAAATCTTTTTAAAGTATTTGTTAAAAAAGCAAAAAACAACAATTTGAAAGAAACCCTTTTTGAAAATTACTACAAAAATATTATTTATAAATAGAAATATATTTATTATAAAACTAAATTTTTTTTTAAAAAAAATGAAGCAATTTAGAAAACTATCAAATCAAAGTAAATCATCTTTTATTTAGTTTTAGTTAATACAAATAATTAAGTTTATTAATAAAGAAATTCAAGTTGATTAATATATCAACATTTGAATTATAAACTAAAAGTATTCAAATGATAGAAACAGTTTAATTAAAAATATAAATAAAAATATATATAATAATAAAATTGCTTAATATATATAAGTAAAGGGTATCTAACAATTCTTTTTTGATTAGTCTTTTAGTTATAATATTATTAAGAAAAGTAATAAACTTTTAAAATGATATTTGCTAAATATAATAAACCATATTCGTTATATATATAACACTTTAAAGTTAAAAATCTTGGATTTATTAATCAATTAAACCCTATTCTAATTTAATTATTTAATAAGATTTTAGTTTTTTACATCCTTTTTTAAACTTTTTGTAATAAAAGTTAACAATAATAATTGTATTATTATAGTTTATATAATATTAAACTTTAATAATACTATAAACTTTTTAAAGTTTCTTTTACTTAACCAACATCCAATATTGATTAATAATACCATTAATACAATTAATAAAAAGTATTATTAAATTCAATTAAAATAAACAAAATTTATATTACTTAACTAGATTATTAAACACTAAAATATAATTAATAATTTCAAATTATATATTGTTAATTTCAACTTTTGATATCAAAAATTAAGTTGATTTATTAACAATTGTTTTTAGTTACATTAAAAAGACTAATAACAAGGATTCTTTTGAGAGATATTTTGAAAGCAAAATAAATAAAATATTTAAATAAAAAAAAACAAAGAAATAAATAAATCAAAAATAAAAAGAAAAATAAATATGCAATTAAATTTTGAAAAGCAAATATAATTATAAAATTAGTAAAATGAATATAAAAAGGAAACAAAAAAGCAAAAAACAAATATAAGAATATACAAGACAATGAAGAATCTGAATATAATTAATACATAATAGAAAAGAATAAAAATAGCTTTTTTATTAATTCTTTAATTACTAACTACAAATAAAATACTTTAATATATAATTATATTAATATTTAACACTTTTTATTTAATAATAAAAAATTTTCAAAAAGAAATCATAATTATAATACTTTTCTTTTATTCAAAAAACTAAATAATTTTCTTAATAATATTTCTAAGTTAATATTATAATATAATAACATACTAATATATTAATAATTCAACTTTTGAAAAAACATAGTAAAAGCTATACTAACATTAATTAAGTTTTCTTTTATAAAATATATTAATTATAAAGAAAATATTATAATGTAAAACAATATTATTTGATATAATACCTTTATTCAAAGTTTCAAATTATATTTCAATTTATTATCTTCTCAATCCTTTTTTTTTCAAAACCATTTTTCTTATATTTTTATTTAATACTTTTAATTAGTATATATAAGTCTCCAAAAAGTTAATATAACTTTTAATTATATCCCATTCTAAAATTCGTTATATAGTTTCCTATATTTTTATAAACAATACAAATTTATATTTATAAATTAATTCGAAAGGTATTTTGTTTATTGGTTTATAAATTAAAATACAATTAACAAAAAGAATAGCATTAAACTATTTGAATTATTTTCTTTTTCCTATAACTATTTATAATAAAGTTTTAATTAAAAAATAATAATCTTTTTTAACTATACTATTAACTTTTATATTGTAAATAAAAATTTAAATATATTCAATCCTATACTATTTATAATAAATAATTAATTTTATTTGTTTTCTAATTTACTATTTATAACAATTTTTCTAAAAACATTATATCAACAAACAATCTACACAAAAACTTAATAACTAATAAAACTATACTAGCATTTCAAAATAATTTAATTTCTATTTAACTAATTAGATTGCAATATAATATTATTAAAATTTTGTAACTATAATTATTAAATATTTTAATTATATTTATAACAATTTAGAATAAACAATTTATATATTTGTTTATTTAATTGAAACTAATAAACAAAGCAAAATTTTATTCATTTTCTTATATTCTTATATATACCTTTTTATTAATAGATATTCTTAAACTTGTAATATAATAATTCAAATCCCTTATAATTTAATTTTTTATAAATATAAAATATTATATTAGTTTTTTATTTTATATTGGTTTTTAATATTATAAAAGCAAAAGATTAATTTTTGCTTTAAAAATATTATAATTGTTTATCTTATATATAAAAATTTAAAACCGTTTTTTTAAATTTCAAAAAATCTTATTGGTTTATTTTAGAAGGGTAAAACAAAGTTGTAAAGTATTTTGTATAATTTTTAAATAATAAATTATTATTATTGAAAAGAATTTAAAATAGATTTGAATTTTCTTTTTAAACAAAAATAAATACTATTAGATTTATTAATAAAGAATTCAAATCGATTACAATAATTTTATTAATATTTTATTTAGTTTTATACTTTATTATATTTGTTATAGTATAAGATTTACAAAGTAATTTATTTGCTATAATATTTTTGTATTCAAAAATATAACAAACTTTGAAATCAAAAAAGCGGATTCAAATCAATTAATAAGTAATTAAAACTTTAAATAAATTTATTATAACTTTATTCAATTGTAAGAATTTTAAAACCTATTTGTTATATGTTATAACGTTTTATAACAAAATCACTGTAAAAACCATGTTTTTCTATATAAACTTAAAAGATTTATAACTTTTGCAAAATTTAATATTTTATTATTATTTTTTAATACAATTATTAATAAATCTAAATATTATATAAAAAATAAGACTTATTATTTTTAATCAATTTTATTGAAAAGTTATTAAAGTTTAAAGTTGAAAATTTTCAAATTTTTTAACTTGTAACGCTTTTCCTATACAAATTAAACGAAAATTTCGAAAAAAACCTAAGTTTCAACTTTAAAATTATATAACTTCTTAATAAAAATTATTAAAAATAAACTAGCTTATTTTTTATATAATTTTATTAATTAAATTTTATAATAATAAAACTTTTTTTATTTTATTTGATTATATAATTCGTTAACAAAAGTATAAAAACTTAATAAAATCAAAGGTTTAAATGCAAAAGCATTATATATACAATAAATAAATTCTAGAACTTTTACAACCCGCTTAATACCTATTATTTACTTTATATAAAGAATAAAATAAACAAAAAATATAAAACAATTAGCTCAAATAGAATTCTATATCTAATAATCTATTTCTTATTAATTGCCGAATATAATTATAAAATCTACAATAAAGAATTCTTTATAATTATTAAATCAATAAAAAAATAAAAACTAGAATTCTAAAGTTTATAATAAGAATTCGAAATCTTTATTATTTATAAAAACCTAAAGTATTTTATTATAATTAAAGTTTTAAATTAAAGACAAATCTACTAATCTAAATTTCTTTTTTAATATAATTTCTGTATTGTATATCGACCTAAATCGAAAGTTATTCGATCTAATATTTTAAATCGAAAAAAAAAGGATAAGCCAAATTTATTTAATAAAAACAATAAATAATTAAAAAATAAAGAATATATAGTTTTATTAATAAAAAAATTCGACATTGAGTTTTACAATAAGTTAACGTTAAATATCCGTTTAGTATTAGCCGAGCTTTTAATATTTATAGAAAATAAACTAATTGATGAATTAATTGATAATATATATAAGAGATCTAATATAGTTTAATAGTTTATATTAGTAATTAGAGATTTGTATATATATTAATAGTTAAAAGAATTTCAAAAAAAAATATAAGTTGTAATATAAGATTGTTATATAATTAATAACAAGATATATTATTAGAATAGATTATAGATATTATTTAATAATAAATTGAAAATACAAATTATTTATAGAATATACTTTTCTGGATTGACTAGATATATAAAATAAATAAAAATAATCGATTTTGTTTTATATATTTATTAATAATTACAAATGTATTAAGAAATTGTTATATATATACAAATCTATAAGCTTTGTATATATATTAAAACATTAAAGTTAATTTTACCCAAATTTTTATATCCTCTATTAATACTTTTCCGAGTATAGTCTAATATATTAAAACTATATTATACTATTTTCCGATTACAAATTTTATAATTCAATATACAAATATATTTTAATAATAGTTTATTAATTAATTAAAATAAAACATTTTATTAAAATAAGAATATTGATAATTGAAAAGCTAATTAATATTTTTATTAATTATATTTATATTCTATATAATTTATCAAACAAGATAATTTTAAACTATAATATACAATTTGTATCGGGTTTTTAAATACAACTAATAGAATAATTATCAATAATATTAAAACATTCTTCAATTTTTTATTTTCAAATAGATAGCTAAATAAAAAGAATAAATTCTATTCTAAAATAATATTTATATACTTTTGTAAACTTTCATTAGAATAATTGAATATAATAATTATTATTAGTAGAATTCATATTAAACAATATAGTTTTTAAAACTATAAAATGCTTTTTATTCTTTACAAACTATTAATTCAATCTGTACAATAACCGTGATCTTCTATTAGCCAAATGTTAAAAACACACCTAAAATAGCTATTTTATTATGTTTTCAATTATAAAAAAGTATTACTTAATATTAATATAATCAATTAAGATTTTATATATATATTTTTTCGATATTAATAAATATATATTTTAAATCGTATTTATTTTAAACTTTTATAATATAGTTATTTATATTATTAAAGTTTTTATTTAAAAAAGTTCTTGATTTTCGCTTAATTTACTAGTAAAATTGTATGATTTTTCCAAATTTCAAAAATGTTAATTTTATATTTAAATTTCATAATCAAGAAAATTCTAAAAAATAAATTGTTTTATTTTTATTAAAATTTGATTAAAGTTTAATATATATACAAATTTTCAATAGATTTTATTTATACTAGCTATAGATTTTTATAGTTAAAAACATAGTAAAATGACTATTTTAGGTGTGTTTTTAGAAAGTGGCTAATAGAAGATCCCTAGTACTGTATATCGATATTGAATTCAACAAATCTTAGTAGTAGTAGTAGTAGTAGTATTGATTAACAACAGACGGAAAAGGCTTAAAGCTTAGTCCTAAAAACCTCTTGAGGAGTATAACGTTGTATCTAGTTAAAGGTTTATCTAAAGCTAAATCTAATCTAAATCCTCCCAAATCATATAATTAGTTCAATATTATAACTTTAGAAAACAAATCTGAAAAAAAGTTAAAGCCTAAATGAAAAGCTTCTCTTCTACTAGTTGAAATGGAATTTATAGTTGTAAAGATTGTAAGGGTTTATACATCAGCAGTTAGGATAGTTAAAGTATATATATAAAAGATTCAAAGATTAAAAAAAGCTAATAGCAAATTACAAATAAAAAAAAACCTTAATATAATCTAATATATATATTCTTAAATAAACTGAGAAAAGAAAGAAAAAAGAAAAAAAAAGAAAGTATAGCATTAAGTTATCTTGGATAAATTCTAAAGTAAAACTTTGTAATATTTATAAAACTAACTAATTTCAACAAAAACCTTATAAATTCTGTTAAATATTTATAGCCTTTTGCTATAATAGTAAAAAAAGTATTAAATCGTTTGAACTATTGTTTGAAATACTTTTAAGCTTTTCAATAATAAATTTATCACGGCGTAGGAAGGGTACTAGGTAACAAGATGATATTCTACAAAGAGAATAAAAGAATCCTAAGGTAAAGGCTGATTATAAGGAAAAAGATGTTTTAAGCATTTACTTTAACTAAATTAACTAATTAAAAATAAATAGTAAACTTATAACAATACTTCCCTTTTTAAAAAAATATTTGTTTTAAACAATTTAGAATAGTTTTTTAAAACAATCTTAAAAACTTTATACTTATATAAATCATATTATTTTTTTTCTTAATAATTTTCACAATATATTCTTTTTCAAAGTTAACTATAACCGTTTTTCTTTTAAGTAATATAACACCCAAACTAAAAAGCCAAACTTTTTAAAGTACAATAGATAATAATCCATAAATACTTTCTTATTCCCTTTTAGATTTAAAACTGGCTATTATATAAATGTATAATGTTTTTATTTAATTTAATAATAACTTTTATTTTTATTATAATTATCCAATACTTTTTTAAAAACCTATTTTTATATTAATTTCTTTTCCCCATCCTCTCGTTTTAAAATTCTATTTTTAATAGTTTTTGATTCAATATTATTTATAACTATTTGTAAGGAGAATTTTATAAATTCATATATTAGTATTAATAAAAAATAATAAAATATTAGAAAAATGTAAATGTTTTTTAATAACTTTATTAAATAAAATTACAAATACATTTTTAATACTTTATAAAGTTCAATTCATTTATTATTAAATTTTTTTATTTTTTTTTGTATTTTCATATTCTTTATATTAATATAAACTTTCTAGCCTACAATATAACAAAATAACTTAATCCTATTTCTATTTATATATTTCTCATATATCGTTATTATTTATTTTGTTAATACTTATAATAGCTTTAAAATATATTTTATTTTATTTATTATTTTATTTCTTTTAAAAAACTTTTTTTTTTATATTAAAGTTATATCTAATAAACAGAGTTTTGTAGGCTTAACTCCAAAATATAAATAAAACTTATAATTTGCAAAGAATAAAAAGCAACCTATTATTTCAAAAATTATATTATTCGATGTAAACTCTATAAGTAAAAGCCATTCCATCCAATCATTCTAATAATAATTTATAAATACTTTAAAATATTATTCTAATATAAAATTAATATATTCTATTTACTTATCTATTTAAAAATAAAATATTAAAAAATACTTTAATACTACTTCCAACTGTTTTGATAATTAAGATTAAAATCCTAAAACAAATTAAATACCCTGATCTAAGATTATATTATTTAATAATCTATAAAGCATATAAATATAACTAATAAAAACTAAGATTAGCTTTTCTATAATCAATGTTTTTATACTAATAAAATGTTTTATTTTTATTAATTTATATATTACTATTAATATATATTTAAATATTGAATTGCCATTCTTACAATCAAATAACAATGTAATATAGTTAATCAATATATTCGATTATACTTTAAAAGGAATTAGTAAAAAATATAAATATCCTAATAAAGCTGCTTTTAATAATTTTGTTTTAATATATAATTTATATATTTATATATATACATCTATTTTTTAATATATTTATAATCATTAATAACTTTAAAAGATTAAATTGATAATCTTTATGCAACCTAAATAGCCTACAAAACCAAAAAAGTAAGTCCTATAAATAATTTATATTTTTAATTTATTGTTTAAAGGAATTTATAGTTTATCTTTATAATAAATCTTATTTTTTTAGATACTATAATTTTGTATAACTATATATAATATTTTTCAATATTTTTTTAGCTATTTTCTTATATATAGATTTTATATTACCTTAATTAAATCTTTTGCTATTTCTGATTTAGTGTAAATATTTTTAATTATATTATTAATTAACTTATTTTTTAATAGTATTATTTAGTTTATTATTAATATAGATTTACTAATAAACTTTTAATATAAATCTTTGTTAAACCTATTTATAAATAATATTATTCATTCCCAATTTTTTAGCTTTTCATTATTAAAGTTTAAAATACTTAATCTATTTTAACTACAACGATTTAAAACATTTGGTTGAATTGCTTTAAAGTTTAGGTAATATACTATTCAAAAATTATATTATAAAAAAAATTTAGATTATTAAATTTGTTTTTGATTTAAAGTTTTTATTATTATAAAATATTCTAAGTTTTTATAATCAATTAATATTTCAAACTTTTATAAAATTCCTTAAAGTTCTAGCCACTATTCCTTTATAGATTTAATAATAACTAAAAGCTTCTTATTATAAATCTTATAATTGCATTTTATTACAAAATGTTTTATTGAAAAATATACTATTAAGCAAAAAATATTGTTTTTGTTGTATTATAATAATATTTTTTTAGATACTTAGTCTGATACATCAATTTCTAGAATAGTTTTTTTTGTATAATCGAAATATACTAATACAAAAACTATAATAAAAGTATCCTTTAATTTCTTAAATATATTAGTATATTTCTTTATTTATTGCCAAATTCTATCTTTTTATAATAAATCATTTAAAAATTAACAGATCTTAAAGAAATCTATAATAAACCTATAATAAAAATTTATGAATTCTAAAAAACATTATAATTTTTTAACTAAAACTAGTTTAATCCAAAAAGTTATAGCTTTAACTTTGATCAAGTTTATTTTTATACCATTTATTATAATAATTAATTCTAAATATTTAATCATAATAATTTCGAATTTGTATTTATTAATATTAATCTATAGTTCTGCATTTTATAATTTCTGAATTATATTGTGAATATACTTATAATATTCATTTTTGTTTATAAAATATATTAATATATTGTTTAAATAAGCTATATAATATTTATTTAATTTATTAAATAAAATATAATTAATATAATATTAAAAAGATACTAATACATTATATAATTTAAAAAGTATTATTAGGGATTCAAATAACCCGAATTTAATAATAAATATTATTTTCTATTTATTTTCTTTTATAATTCGTAGATTGTTAAAGGCGATAATTATGTTAAGTTTTATATAAACTTTTATATTATATAATATATTTAATGTTTTTTAGATAATAGGTAAAGAGTATTAATTTTTAATTGTAATATTATTTAAACTTTAATAATTTTGGTATATATAGACTCCGCTTTTTAATTTCATTATTAATAAAAAGAATATTGCATTTTGAGATTTTAATTTACAAATAAAATTTTTGGATAAATTATTGTTAATCCATTTTTATATAACTTTTAGCTTTAATAGTGATAAAAGCCTATTCTTAAAATACAATAGCTTTTTCTTAAGCTATAACTCGATTTTATAATCCCAAATATATCTCAATAGTAATATTTCTATTAATTATAATAAAAAAGCTAATAGTTTATTATACAATTAATCTAAAAGTTTATCCCTAATATTAATATTGTTTAGTATTAGCTTTTCTTCAAAGAACTTTTTGATATTAAATTGTATAATTTGTTGTAAATAAAAAGGCTGATAATAATTTTGCACAAAGTTATAATATAATTCTGGTATTTTATTTAAAACAACTTTCAAATCTTTATATTTAAAGAGTATTTCTTTAAAATCAAATTCTATAAGTATTGGAAATATAGTTATTTAATGTATTTATTTTTATTAATTCTTTTTAAATGCTTTATTAAACTTAATCTATAATATCTTTATAATTTTAATATTAGTTTATTAATAGAAAAAAGTAAAACTGGTTTTTTATAATTAACAAATATTATTTAGATCAGGTTTTTCAAAACTAAATTTATTAGTAGGAATTAGTATTGATAATAATGAGAATTGGTTATTGTTTTTAATATATATTAGAAATTATATTTTTATAACTATTTATATTAACTTAAAATAAACTGATTTCTTATTTAATATTATTTATATTTAATACTTACATTTTTTTATATATTATTTTATTCTATAATAATTTATATTTAATGTTAAAGATTAATTTATATATAAATTAATATTATTATTTTTTATGGATTTGTATCTTTTATCTTTGTTAATGTCCTTAACAAATAACGATTAATAGTAGAATAGAATTCGTTTTAAACAACTTTTTAAAATAATTTTAAAAACTTAAATCAAGGTGATTAGTTTAGTTTTCAAAATCGTTTTAGTTTTCAAAATTGTTGGTGCAAAGATAGAATTAATTATATAAATTAATAAACAATATCTAGTATAATATTAAAAACTAAAAGAAAAGATTATATTCTCCTAGTTTATAAGTAAATTGTAACAATGAAGTTAAAGTAGTCTAAATATTATTAAAGTATTTAGCAAAAATTTTGTAACAAAAAAAAACTAGGTTTTTTAGTGTATATTTATTATTATATTTATTACAAAGTATTTTGTAATAGTATTAGCGATATTGCTATTTGTTAAATGTAATTTGTATTATTACTGTAGCGGAAATGTTTAAATCTTATATTGTTGTATAATAAATCTGTCTACAAATGCTTTTTTTGAGCATTTGTTATTTATTAGATTAATTATTTAGAAAAAAAAAAAGTATATTAGGAATATTGTAATATTAATAAGTAAAAATTTATTATTTATAAATTTAAATTGCAAAAACTTATTATTATTTAATTCTTGTTTTATCCATTTTATATTTTTTAAAAATCTTTACAAATATCTTTTTATAAAGATTAAACATTTTTTGGGCTTTATAATATAGATTGTAATACTATATTGGATATATTTTTATTTAATATAATAAATCTTTTTTTAATATAATCTTGAAAATTATTAAACTAATATAGTTAGTATAATTGTTTTAAATTCTAGGTTTAAAGATTTTGAAAACTATAGTTTTAAAGGGTCTAAAAACTATTATATTCTTTATATTAAAGTATTTGATTTTGTTAATAATTTAAAATATAATTTTGCAAAGATATATATTTATTTCTTTTATTATTTTAGTAATTGTCATAGTTAGTTAATTAAAGCATATAATTGTAAAATTATTAATTAAATATATTATTACTTCAAATAGCCTTTAAAACATTTATAGCTTTTTTAACTTTGTATTACCAAACAAAATAACCTAATTCTTTATAATAATAACAAAATTCATAAATATATTTTTATTTTTTTGTATATTATTTTTTAACATTAAAAGTATTTAAATCTATTAATATATTTTTATTTTATATTATTATTAAATTTTAATATTATTAATAAAAGATATATATAAATAGTATTTTAATATTTTTGAAATAATAATTATTTTTTTTAATATTTTGATTTTAGATTTGAAATTTAGTTCTTTAATTGTTGATATTATCAAAAACATAAAAACTAATATTCTACCAAACTATTATTTGTAGTTTATTTATAATCTTCAATTTTATTATTTGAACTATATTTTTATTTATTTTATAGTATAGCCTATTATAATATTTTAATTAAATATAAAATATAAAGAAAAATGTTTTGTTTATTATTTTAATAATATCGAATTTAATAAAAACCTCTCATTCAATATTAATTAATATATAAAAACTATCCAATTTGTTTAAAAAATTATTAATAAAAGTAAACAAAGATTTATTCTTAAAAATGTTCTAAATATCAAATAAATATTCTTTTTAAACTATACCTTCTATTAAAAAGATTATATAAAAAAGCTTCTTTTATTCTATAAAATATACCAAAAACTTATTTTTCTAAACAATTTGTAGATTTTATTTTTATTCTTGATATTTGTTTTATCTAACTATAATATTGATTTTTTTGTTTTTGAAAAGTTTAAAATTCTTAATATTTTAATGCAAAATATAAAAATTGTTAAAAAGTAATTGATTTTCTAATAATCCCTTTAATTAGTTTATTTTGGTATACAAAGTATTAATAATAATATTCTAAACATTTTGTACAATTAACAAACATTCATTTTTATTTATAAAATAACAAGCATTATTGCTAAATTACATCATCACTATATCGATAATTAATAAAATATAAATTAAGTAATTCATAAAATTAAAATCATCAATATTAAAATTACTTTTAACAATAATTTATACAAATAATATAAAATTTTAAAATTTAGATTTAAAAATCTAGTATAATTTATATATAACAAACTACTAATATTTAAAAACCTTTTTAATATAGATTCTTAATTCAATATAATCATCCGCAAATAGAGTTAAAGGCAAAATTGGGATTAGGTTTTTATTAATTATAATATTTGTTTTAAATATATTCTTCAAATATTCAATATATAAATATAAAATGATATTATAATATAAAGTATATTTTTTTTTTTTAATTAAGTTTATAAAAAAATATATTAAAGAATTGTTTTTTATTAAAGCTAAATTATATTGTTTACAGCGGAGTTTTTTATAAAAATAGAATATATTATTATAGTATAAAAAAAGTACTAGATAATAAAATAATATTCTATAAAGAAAATAAAAGAGTCCTAGAGCAAAGGCTGATTATAAGGAAGAAGATGCTTTAGGCATCTACTTTGGCTAAGCTAACTAACTAGGAACGGGTAGTGAACCCGTGACAAAATTAGATATTCAAATGTTTTGAATTGGTTGTAAAAGTAATCTATATTAGCTTTAGTATACTTAAATTTTTTATAATATTATACAAAGTTTTTATAAATAAAGCGAAACATTAAAACTCGGTAAAACTAATATTTAAAAAAGTTGAGCTTAATTGGGAGCTTAATTTTGTATACTAAATTCTAGCGCAAATATCTTGTTAAAAGTTTATTACTTTTAGTAAGCCATTAGCTTTGCTAAACTATAAAACAAAGTTCTTTAAAAATAAATCTAATTCTACTAATAATAAATTCAAAAGCTAATCCAACATTCTAAACTTGTTTAATACTATAATTTGCAAGTTTATTAATTGCCTTGTTCCCTTTTATCCCTATATATCCAAAAATCCATTAAACCCTAATATTGTAAACCTGTATAGCGTTTTAGCAAACAAAAAAAGCCTATTAAAAAAAACCTAAAGCAATACCTTTCAAATACCAAATTACTAATATACTATCAATACAAAGCCAAAAGCACTAAATACAAATGTTGTTGAGTATCCTTATAGTATACTATAGCTTTTTCCAAACTTCTATAGTTTTTATATTAAAAATATATAAAGTATTATTAATAGCTTCTAAATTAAAGCCTATCTATTTCTTGTTTTAGTAAATAGTATAACTATAGTTTATAGATTTAACTCTATCTTTATATTATTTTAACCTGTTCGAAAAGATAATAACCTTATTTAAGAGAAAAAAAGCTTACTATTGTTTAAAAATAATAAACACTATTTCTTTATTTATACTTTTAATAAAATCTATTCTATAATCTATTGTAAAATGTAAAAACTATAGTACAAATCTTAAAATATTAAAAAAGATTCATATTAAACACTATATTTTGATTTTAATAGTTTATAAAGTTTTTGCTTTTTGCTTTTTAATAATAAATAAAAAAATGATCTATTGAATTAAAAGGTAAGCAAAGTTTATTATTTAAATTTATAAAGTAAAATATAACTTAACTTTTTTAAATATTACTTTTTCAAAAAGTATATCTAAATTTTTAAAAAATATAGTATTAAAAGTAATCTTTTATATTAAAAGTATTCTTTTAATTAATAGCGTTAGAGTTTTATTTATCAATGCTATATACCAATTTATTTTAATACTGATAATAGTTTTGCGTTTTGTTTACAATAACCTAGAAGGTTTGATTTTTTTAATATATTATATTTTTGTTTTATAAATTAAAAAAGAAATTATATAGATTATTATAGCTTTTTTTAAGGTGAAAGTAAAAGAGCTATTAATAATCCGAGCTAAACTTTTAATATAGTATATTACAATGTAAACTTTGGTTGCTTTTTCTGTAATATAGTATTTGAAAATGAATTTTCGATTAAATTAGATTTTTAATTATTTAAATGCTGATTATTCTTTGGCTTTTTTTGTAATAGTAATTAATATAATAATTAAATTTTTATTAATTATACAAACAAAAGTGTATCTACTTTTCTTTTTAATTAAATAAATTATTTTCAATTTTTTAAAAGTAAAAGCTATTTTATTTTTAAAACTTTAATACAGAATATTCTTGATTTTAGTAGATAGGAATCTAATATTGTAGTTTAGAGTAAAAAATGTTTTATACAAGTATATATTGTCGATATATCCAAAATACAAAGTAGTATTTTAAGCTATAAGTTTAGTTAGGTATAGTATATAAAATATAAAGGATAATAATAAGCCTTATAAAATGCCACAAGCTATTTTATAGCTAAAGATTGTTGAGTTCTTTAATCGAATTTTTATTTACCTTTTAATAAAAAAGAAATTGATAAATTTAAAAAAAACTAAAAACTAGTTTTGTTATATTATTCTTTTTAACAAACGTTTTTTAAATAATACATCAAATATGTTTTGAACATTTATTATAATTATTATAACTTCAAGGTTTTAAACAAAAACTATTTTTATATTATATATAAAGTTAATTATTAAATCTATAATTGATTATCTAAAAAAAGCGCTTTTATATTAAAGACTAAATATATTATTTGTAAAAGCTATCTAAACTAATTTACAGATTACTATTTTTTTCAGGTTTTTGAAAATATAAAAGAATAATACAATAAGTTTTTAAAAGCAAGTTAAGGATTTATCCTTTTTCCTTACTTTAAATATTATAATTATTTTAGTTAGCTTTTAAATTTATAAAAAAAAGCTAAAAGTTAAATAACAAATATATATACTTTGTAGAATATGTTTAGTAGAATTCTAATAAGTTTTAAAAAGTTTAATTATAATCTAATTGATATTTAGGAAAATACTAAAAACCTTTATAATATTCTGTTTTACTTTTTTCAAAAAAATGAAGGGGTTTTATACAAAGATATTAAAGCCTTGCTAATATTTTAAAAAGTTCTAAGCCAGATTATCTATAATATTAAACCTATCCAATACTTCCAAATATAATACCTTTACTTTCTCTATAATATCTTCAATAAAAATACTATTAATTTTCAAAAAAAATAATTTGAAACTAAAGCTTAGTTTATACTAATTGATGATTTTGTATAGCTCTTTGTTGTTTTTCATATTATTAATAATGCCCTTCTAATAATCCTGTTTAGCATTGTAAACAATGTTTTAAAAGTTTTTGGTTTCGTTGGGGATCTTTAAGACTCCATTTTAGGCTTTACAAACCTAAAAATGTTTTTTATAAGCCTTTTAGTATTCCAATATCTACTAAAAAACAAAGTAACCCTACCCTTTATTAAGCTTTTTAACAATTTGTATTACTAAACTGATTACAATTATAAAACTTTGCATATATTCCTTTATATTATTACTTATAACTAAAATTGAAAAGTTTTACAATCTTTTTATACTTATATATACAAAATCTAAAAACCTATTCAACTTAGTTTTAAAAACTTTAAAATAATATTGATCTAGTATAGTTTTGTTTTTGTTAAGTATAAAAATAATTTGTATTTCATAGTTAAATTTTAAATATATATTTTTATATATATTAATATATATAAAAAAGATATTAAAGAAAGTTAAATTTAAAATATATTTAGTTTTATAAATAGATTTATCAAGTATACCAATAAAGTCTATTTTGTTATTTACAGATTAACAAGTAAAATCTATACTTTTATAAACTAGCTATATACTAAACTCGAATAGGTTATACCAAATATTGAAATTCCTGTTTATTAAATAATATAGTAAAAGAAATAGGGTCGAAATATAATCTATAATCTTATTGATGATAAATTATTAGTAAATATTAAGGATAACTATGCTGTTTATATTGATCTATAGGAGATCTTTGCTATTAATTGGGCGACATTGTTAAATACAAAATTCTATACTTTTGTATATATATATTATTATTTTAAATTTAAAAAAGCTTTTAAAATTTTTAAAGTTTTACAAGTCAATTAAAGCAAAGCAATTGTATCCTAAATAATTCTGGATTTAGATATTAATTATAATCCAAAGTTTTTAAATGTAAACTATATCAATTTTCTATAAGTATAATATAGTAAAAATTGTTGAATAAATAAAGAATTCTTTACCAATATTAGTTTAATTAATTTAAATATTTTATAACTAGATTTATTAATTACAACAAATATTGTTATACTTTTTATATTATATTAATATAAAAAAATATTATTAAAAGTTGTAATTAGTTTATTAATACTATTTAATATTACAATATCAAAATAGTTTATAAAGCTTACTATAAAAATTCTGTTTTTAAAAGTTTTGAGCAAAATTGCCTTGCAAAGCTTACTTTTGGAAGCGATTTTAAAAGCTTTAACAATATTTTTAATTTTTGAGATATTTTCAGCAATTTTATATACTGTAATCGCTTATTTGTGCTTGCATTTTTCGAAAATAGTATTAGTATCCTAATCTACAATTAAACTTTGAAACTATTTGTTTACAAGTATTTCTAAAATATAAATAGATTTGTATAAACCATTATTATATTTTTGAATAACATTTAACTTTTTGTAATTAAATTTAACTTTTTTGTTGTTTTTATAAATCAAAGCTATTAAATATTTTTAATAATTGAATTTAAAAGGGCTATAGTAATTAGCATATTTAGGATTTTAAGAGTAATTGATTCCAAAAGGTTCTTTATATTAGTTGATTTTAGTACTACAATATACATAACAAAAAAACTTTATATATCAAACAAAATTACAATATTCCTAGTATCTAAAATCATATTGATTTAAAGCAAATTTCTTTTTAATAAATTTAGCTATATTATTATAGTAAAACAGCTTAAAAAAGCCTATAAACTTTAAAAAGAAAATAATCTATATATCTTTTTTAATCAAAAAATTAATACTATAATATAACATTTTATAGTTTACAAACTTTAAAGTTATTTAAATAATAGTTTCTTCTTTAACTAAACCTTTAAAAATTAAAATAATAATATTGTTACAGTTTTAAAAGCTAGCTAAAATACTAAAAATAGTATAATTGTATTAAACTTTAAGCTTTTTTAAATTGGAAATATCAAATATACAAAAAATTATTTCAATGTTGATTTATATCAATAGCTTATTCTGAATCTAAATATTAATAAAAGTAATTGTTTAATTAATAATAGTAAATAAAATAGTAAGAATAGAAGTTAATATAAATCCATTAATTTATTAGATTAGACTTTAACAAAAAGCAAAAAAGTTTACTTGCTATAGTAAAGTTTAAAACTTACATTTTGCAAAAAGTTTGATATTAATCGATATTTCAATTTTATTAATATTAAAGTAAATTGAAATATAACTTATAAATAATATTATACTTCCTGTTTTTGCAAATAAAATCTTTAAATTACTTTTCGAAATAGTTTTTAGTATATTTGCAAATAAAGTAATAGATTTCGGTTTAGTAGATTTAAAAAAGAAGTGGTTATATAAATAAAACAGAATAAAAGCAGTTTCTTTCAATTTAGAATAATTAAAAACTATTAGAAAGTTAACTACTTTTTGTAATAATTTATATACAATATTTTAATCTATATTATTTTTATAAAAAATAACAAATTGGTTTAAATTAATTACAAAAACAAACAAAATTTTTTTTCTTTTGTTTTTTTTGTATTTGATGGTTTTAATAATTTTGTTAATAGCAACAATAGCATTATTTATTGTTTTGTTATTCTTTACATTAATATAAGAAAGTAGAAGATTGTTTATTTTGCTTATTTGATATTTCTTTTTTATTATAATAAAAAAGCCAAAATCATTATTGGAACATATAAATCCTAAATTCTATACTCAAAAAAACTTAGCGAAAGTAGTAACTTGTTTAACTATTGTTATTACTGCAAAAGCAATTGTATTAATAAATAAGATAAATCGAAAAAAAAAGATTAGCAAAATTATCCTAATTGATTTGAGCCAGAAATATCAAAAGATACCTCTGATTCGGAATGTTGTGTAGAGTTTTTTGTCAACAAATCTTACTTATTAGATATAACATTAGTTTAGAAATATGAGCTTTTTGAAAATAATAAAATAGTAAATCGAATAAAACAAATTTTATTTTAATTATAAGTTTTTGTTAAATAAACTATTTCTATATATAAGGAATATACAAATAAATATCATTTAGAATCATTATATTATTATATAAACTAAAAAGTATTTATAAATATTAAAAATATAAAAACATTTCAAAAAGTAAAAAAAACTAGATAATAAATAAATAGGATTTTACAAAATTATTAAAGTTTATTTATACTTTTGCTTTATTAAATTGTTAAAAAATATTCGGATATTCCTTATATTTTATTATTTTTTATTTATTTTTATATACAAAAAGGTATGGTTTTCTATTTAATTTACAATTAATAAATCAAAATCAAAAACTATTAAAAACAAAATCCTTGAAAAAGAAGATAATAAAAACAAACCAATATAAAAATAAATCTTTGAAAGAATATTAAACAATTATAATAAAAATAATTATTATTATTTAATTAAATAAAAACATTATATACCTATATAATAATTTATAATTAATCTAAAAGGCAATGAAAAGCTTTTAACTAAATACTATTATCTTTACTTTAAAAAACTTAATCTACTATAATAGATTTTAAACAATCTAATACTAACAAAAGAAATTTTAACTCCAAAAAAAACAAAAAAGAAAACATTAAATACCTAATAATCAATTCATTTAAAAAAGATTAGATTTGTATAAACAACTTTAGTAAATAACGAAAATCATTATCTATTTGATTTAAATACAATAATAAATTAAGCTTATATAATATATTTAACCTATATAAACTTACTTAAAACAAATAAAGTTTTAAAAAGGGGGTACTATTACAAATTTATTAGTATAGTTATATAGATACTAGTACTTTAAGCATCTACATTTATATAATTCGCACTCTTTCAACTATCTTCTTTTATTTTTATAGAATATTATATATATTATTTAGTACCTAGGTTCTTTTTATCTATACCGCTCAACCTATACAACATATTAAATCAGAGATATCTTTTAATATTTCTGATTTAAAATCAATTAGAATAACTTTGTTAATCTTTTTTTAATTTGTTTTATTTATTAATATAATTGTTTTTGCAAAAATAACTAAATAAATTGCTATTTCTGTTAAACTATTTTAAATGTAGAATTTAAGGTTTATATATTTTGATAATAGTTTTAGCTTTTTTATTATAATTAAAATTATTAAAAAATATTAAACAAATAGAATAAACAACTTTTCCCATTTTATATTAATATAAAGAATAATAAAATAATAAATAATAATATTATTATTATTAATAAAGTTATTAAAGTTGTTAAATATAAAAGAAACAAAAGAAAAGATTTTATTTGTTTTTATAATTAGTTTAAATTAGTTTAAATTAGTTTATTATTTTTTGCAAAAATAATACAAATTAAAATATTGTATATAAATTATTACAAAAAATAATTAACTTTCTAATAGTTTTTAATTATTTTAAATTAAAAGAAATTGCTTTTATTTTATTTTATTTATATAATCATTCTTTTTTTAAATTTATTAAATTAAAATCTATTACTTTGTTTATAGATATATTAAAAACTATATTAAAAAAAACTTTATTCTTTACAAAAACAAAAAGCGCAATATTATTTGTAAGTTATATTTTAGCTTATTTTAATATTAATAAAACTAGAATATTGATTAATATTAAACTTTTTACAAAATATAAATTTTAAAAGTTTAGTTAAAAAAAAGATTATTGTTTAAACGATTTTGAAGTTTGTAAATTACAGAATATTGTACTATAATATTAACTTTTTAACTAGAAAAAGTATATAAATTTTTTTTTCAAAAGTTTATTAGTTTTTTTAAATTGTTTTGTTATAATAATATAGTTAAACTTATTAAAAAGAAATCTGTATTAAACTAATATAATTCTAAATACTAGGGATTTTGCAATTTTGTTTAATATATAAAGCCCCCTTGCTATATATATTATAGTATTAAAACTAATTAATATAAGAAATTTTTTAGAATTAATTGTTTTTAGAATTTTAAATATACTAAATATTATAGCTTTTTTAAATCTAATTATTAGAAATGTTTAGTAGTTTTAATTTGTAAGGATGGTAAAGAAATTAAGTTAAACTGTAAAAAGTTAAATACTATTTATAAGTATAGCGACGGTTTATATAAATTTGTATATATTTTAATATTTGTAGATGAATAGTTTCAAAGTTTAGTTGAAAATTAGGATAATAATGTTATTTCCAAAAAACGTAAATATAAATAAATTGTTATAATATATAAGAATATTGAAAATGCTTTAAAAATGAATATTATTGAAATTTTTAAAATTGTTTTTAAAAGCAAATTCTATAAATTAATTTTATTTGAGGTTTTTAAGAATAAAACTTTTATAATAGGTTTTACAAACTATTTTGATATTATAATATTGAATAGTATTATTAATAAACTTGTTATAACTTTTAATAATCTTTTTTTATATTAATATAATATAAAAAATATAATAATATTTATTATAATTAATAAACTCAATTGTAAAATATCTAAATTAATTAGATTAATATTAGTAAAGAACTTTTTATATATTTGGTAATTTTTGTTATATTATATTTATAGAAAATCGATATAATTTGTATTTAGAAATTATAAATTATAATTAATATTTAAATTTAAAATTACTTAAAATACAATTACTTTGCTTTAATCAACTTTTAAGATTTCCAAAATTCTAAAAGCTTTTTTAAATTTAAAATAATAATATATATATATATAAAAGTATAAGCTTTTATATTTAATAATACTTTATTATATATTTAATAAAATTTCAAATATCTTAAAATAGTTTTATATTTTCAAGATAATTTTAAAACGATTTTAAAACTATTTTAAAACTATATTAATATTGTTTTTAATTAATTTAAATATATTTTAAATTAATTTAAGTTTAACTTAAGTTGTTTTGAAAACTATTTTAAAACTATTTTTAAATTAGATTGATTGTAATAATTTGTTAACCGTTTTAAGTATTTTAAAATAATTTATAATTTAAAATATTTTCAAATTGTTTTAAAATTATTTTAAGACTTTTTAAATCTATTTAAAAAAGTATTTATTATATATTCCCAATTATAATAAAATATAAACAAATTATAAATTATTATTTTATACTTCATTTTAATAATTAGTATTACAAAATAAAAGTTATATATATTAATACTATTAAAAATATTTATTAAAAAAAATATTGTTTTTTATTAAATTTTATTATTATTAATTAATATATTTAATATAATATATTTTTTCGAATATAATAGAAATTATTTATTTTAAATACAATTTGTTTTCCAAATTCTTTAAAAAAAACTTATTAATATTATTATATTTTATTTTGTTGATTGAATTGAATAATATTTTTAATATAATAGTTTAAGCTTTTAAGTATTACAATCTATATTAATAATATTAAAAAAATTCATTTTTATTAAAACTTTAAATTAATTTAATACTAAATGAATAATTAAATAGTATTATTAATAATTCTAATAACTTTAATAAAATCAAAATATTTATTTTATTATTATTTATTTTATTTCATTATACTTTTTGAAACTTACAAATATTGCTTTGTAATTAATATTATTAATAATCTTTAATTTATTATTATTATTATTTTTATTTAATTCTTTATTATTATGATAAGTTTTTTTTATTAATAATATAAAATTATAAATTAATATAAAATAATGTTTTTTGATTATTCTTATTAAAATAATAAATTTAGAATAATTATTTATTTATACTTTTACAAACTTAAAACAAAATAATTGTAATATAATATTTTTCGCGAAAAAATAAATTATAAGATTTAAAGAAAATATAATATTTATTTAAACTTTTAATTCCCTATATAAATATTAATCAAAATATAAAAAAAAATTATTTTATTTATATCTTTACTTTCTATTAAATATATTACAATTTATAATATATTTATATTCCAAAATATTACTTAATAAATATAAGTTTATATAATCATTTGAGAATTTGAAAACTTTTTTTATTTATTTAATTAATTCTTTTGTTATTTTAATATAATATTTCTATTTCTATTTATATTTTTATTTATTAATTTATATTTATTATTATTTAATATAATATTATTTATATTTAAACTATTTTTTTTTTAATATTTATTATTTTTTAATCAATTATATTATTTATATTAAAAAAGTTTAATTAAAGATTGTTTTTATTATTATTTATTCTTTAATTATTTATTATTTAATTGTTTATATAAAAAATAATAATAATTAATATTTTATAAGTATTTTATAAACTTTACAATAGTATTTTACTTTTTTCATTAAAAATAAATTTATTTAATTAAGTATATAATTTTAAAAAAGTTATAGTAATATATTAGAAATATTTTATTAAATTTTTTATAAATATATTTTTTTAAATAATTATTAATAATAATTATATAAAATTAGTTTTATATTATATTAAACAATTATAATATTTTAATATAAAAAGTATTTATATTAAAACTTTTTTAATTTCAAATAATAATCAAAAAAATAAATATAAAAAGCTTTAAATACAAAACTAATCAAAAAAAATATAAATATTTAAAAAACTTTAATAAAAATTAACCTTTTAAATTTTATTAGTATATAATTATATAAAAAGTTTACTAATACTTTACTAATTTCATATTATTTTAAATAAAATATATTATAATTATAACCTAAAATTAAATTCAAATATAATATTAATTTTATTATAATAAAAAACTTTTTTTATATTCCAAATTCTTAGAAATATCTACTATAATTATTATTTATTTAAATATTTTGTTTTATTTTTTGAATATATTTAATATTATAATAATACCAATTGTTTTTTATAATATTATAATTTAAATTATATTGATTATCCTTTATAATAAAATATATTCAACAATTTTAAAAAGTATTATACTTTATAAATTCTAAATTATCAACAGTTTATAATATATTAGTAATTAATATTATCAAATAAATTTTTATAAATATATTATACCTTTTAATTTTTAATATAATTTTTTTTATTAAAACTTTTATATTTACTTCTAAATTATTAACTATATTATTTATATTAGTATTATAAAATTTTAATATTAATATTAACAAATTGCTTAGTTTTCTTTTTTTTTTATAATTAAAATATATTAAAATAATATAAAAAACTTTTAAAATATAATATATATTTTTATATATATTAAAGTTATTTATAAATAGTATAAATAGTAATATTAATATTTTTTATATACTATTATTTATTAATTTCTTAATATTTACTTTATTATACTCTTTTATTTTAAAATCTTCTTTAATAAAAACTATAAAATATAATAATTTTGTTTTTCCAATTTATATATTAATTATTTATTTAATAAAATATTATTCGTTTAGATTTTCGAAATTTTTTTCTTCTTTTAATTTTAAATTATAATCTTATTAAATATAAATATTTATTTAATATTAAATTATATCTAAATTAACTTTTAATATTTTAATTATAAATAAAAACTTTTTATATATAATTTTTAAATCTTTAATATTTATTTTAAAAAATTTTATTACTATAACTAATTACAATATTATCAAAATATTACCTTTTACTATTCTTTATAAATATTTACTTTTATATTCTTAATCAATAAATATAACATTTTCTAATTCAATTTAATATTAATTGAATAAATTTAACAATATTTTTTAGCAATATAATATTATTTTTAATATTATATATAAAATCACTAAATATTAATATAACTAATAACCCTTATACTTTTAATTTTTCAAACTTTTTTAAATAATTAATATAATATACTATATCAAAATATATTTTACATCTCAATTCTAATATATTTAATATTTTAAATATAAAATTTATTAAATTATACTAATAATATTATATTTTATATATAATACAAATACAATCTACTTTTATTTTTATTTTTTTTATTATTTAACAAACTTATTTGTTTTTTAAATATTATTATAATAAACTTTTTTATTAATTATAATATTAAAAGTTTTCTATATACAATTTGTTTAAATATATTTAAATAAAATAGTAAAACAAATTTTATATCTCCATTTTTATTATTATAATTATTAATAATCTAATTTATTTTCTAATTTATTATTTAAACTTTTTGTAATTGTTTATAATTTTTTTGAAATACTAATATACATTTATATTATAAATTAAAAATTAAATAGAAAAATAATAATTTTCTATTATTAATAAAATTAAATATTAATTTTATATTTATATTATTTAATAAAATCAAGTTTGATAAAAATATGTTCACTTTTTTTATTAATATATTAATTATTATATATAACTTATTACCCCTATTTTTATATTTTAATTCTGATTTACTATTTTTATTAGTTTTTAATAATAAATTAAAATTATAAATATTATTAAATATTATTGTTATATTATTCAATATATTTATTATATCCTATAAATATAAGTTTATATTAATATAATAATTTATAATATATTAATATTTAATCTATATTATTAAATAATTCCGCAAATTTATTAATATTAAAACTTTTATTATTTAAAAGTTTTTAATTAAATAAATTTAATTCTATTTCCATTTTTATATATATATTAATATTATTATCGTAATTAATATTTGATAATAATTTGGAATCTAATATTAATACTTTATACAAAATTAAAATTAGCAATAAAAATAAAACTAATAAAACTAATAATAATAATAATAATAATAATAAATTTATAATAATAATAATAATAAATAATATAATTACAATTATAATCTGCTATATTAATAAACAATTAATAACTTTATATTATAATATTATTATAACTTTATTATTTATAATTATATATAATAATATTTTGTATAATTAAAATAATAATTATAGGAAAGTATAAATATTATTAATATTAAGTAATATTTATAAAATTATAATTATAATTATTTATTTAATATATTTTTAATATTTTTAATTGTTTAATTTATTTACAAAAAAAAAGATTTTAATAAATATAAAATGCTTTAAAAATTATAAAAAAAAACCTTTCAATTATAAAAACAATAAATGCTTTAAAAGCTATAAAAGAAAAAAAAATTATAAGAATAATAAAGTATTTTAAAAGTTATAAAAGAAAACTTTTGAATTGTAAAAATAATAAATACTTTAAAAGTTATAAAAAAAAAATTATAAAAATAATAAAATGTTTTAAAAGCTATAAAAGAAAACCTTTAAATTATAAAAATAGTAAATACTTTAAAAATTATAAAAGAAAACCTTTAAATTATAAAAATAATAAATATTTTAAAAGTTACAAAAAAAAAAATTATAATAACAATAAAAATATTAAGTTTAAAAATGTAAAAGTTAAAAATGCAATAAGTATAATTTCAGTATAAATATTAATATAAAATAGTTTAATTTAATAAACAATTAGATTGATTTGTTTAAATTATTCAATATAATTTTGTTTATATTTTTAATATTATAGATATTATTTTTTATAATAAAGTTTTTATTTTGTAAATTATATAAAATAGCTAAAACTAATTTTAAAGTAAATGATAGTTTTAGATTTAGATTTTCTAAATAAGAATTAGTTTGAATTAAAAGCTTTTTATTATGAAAATATTATTTGTTAATAATATATAGAATTTCGAATTTATTATTATTTAAATTGCTATTTGGATTGTAATAAATATTAAAAAATAATTCTGTTATTATTTTGAGTAATACTTTTAGAATATTGGATTGAATTTATTTGTTTTGAAAAAAATTTATAATAAAGAATTTGAAACATTTAATTATATAAATTTAACTAATACAACAAATTTAATTGATAATTTGATTGCTGTTTTTTTTATTTAAAAGAATATTAAATATAATATAATAATTATAATATATTTGAAGATTATAATTAATTAATTTAATAATAAATAAAGAAAGAAATACTATTATTTTATTAATTATTATAAATTAATAAACTAATTTGATTTATATATCTAAATCTAATTTCAAAGTAAAATATATTGTTTTAATATTTAAAGCATTTAAAATAATATATAAAAAAAGTTAAATAATTAATAGTATATATTATATTATAAATTTTTTATTAAATAAAACAATTAACTTTATTATTATTTTTAATAAAGTTTCTAATTTTAAATTATTATAATAAACTATAACTATTTAACTAATGATATTATTTTTTTAAAATAATTTAAAAACTATAGTTTTATAATTAAAAGCTTTATAAAATTCTTTAATTAAAATAAATATCAATTAAATTAAACTTTTTTAAAATATAATACTTTTTACTTTAAAAAAATCTCTAATATAATAGAAATTTAATTATAATAATAAAAAAATAAATTTCTAATTATATTTTTTATTTCAAATAATATTTTTATATAATAAAACAATAACAAATTTTTTATTTGCTTTTGTTAAAAAAACTTTATACAATTTCTATTTGTTTTTATCAAATTAATATATTATTCTATAAATATAAAACACAATAATATTTTTTGCAATTTTTTTATTAAAGAATTTAAAGTTTAATAAAATATAAATTCTATAAATTATAATTCTTTTCTAAATTTTAATAAAATATAAATTTATTATTATATTATTCTTTATATCTTTAATAATTTATTATATTATAGCTTTTATAATGAATTTTAATACTATTATTAAATATATATTAGAAAAGTTAAATAAATTTATATTCTTTTTAACTTCCTATTTAATAAAATTCTTTAATATTTATAAATCATTATCGATTTCAACAAATTTTATATATCCTTAGAAATCTTTTATTTTATTAAATAAAACTATTACAATCATTATTAATAAAAACTTTGATTTAAATTAGATAACAATTTTATATAATATTATATTATTGTTTTTTAGAATATAAGTTTTATTAATAATTATACATTCAAATAACCCTTTAATATTATATAACTAATTTAAATTATTAATTATTAGAAATACTTTTGTTTAAAATATTATCATATTTAATTTAATTATACAATACAATTTTAAAATAAATAAATTATAATATATCTATAATATCATTATAAAAATAATAATTATAATATATAAATTTCTTTCTATATTATTGAAAATCTTATAATATTTAATAATTTTTCTAATAATTTTTTAATAGTAATCTAATTTATTTTGTTTTTCATCTCTGTAATATATATATATAACAAAATCCTTAGAAATTTTGTTAATTTTATTTACTTATTGTTTAATTAATTCAAAAAGAATAATAAACATTTTAAATTACACCAAAAATAAATAAACAAAAATATTTAATATAATATATAAATTAATATCTTTTTTATTATTAAAATATTCTATATTGTAATTAATATTTATTTGTATTTGTAATTATAAATAAATATTCAATTATTTAATTAATTAATTTTTATACTAAGTTTTAATATAAATGTATTTTTTTAATAATTATTTATAATCTTTTATTGTTTTTTCTTATTATATTTTGTTTTATAATAATTAGTTATTTATATAAAATTAATATATATAATAATTTATTTAAATTTAAAAACTAATAATTTTTATAATCTTTTCAAAATTTATAACATTTACTAATAAACAAACTTTTATTAAAAAATTCTAAAATATTTAAATAATTTATTATATTTTTGTTATTTACTAAAATTCGAATTGGAATATAAACTTATTAAATAAAAATCAGGAATAATTTATATTAAAATAAAAAAATTTATAATTAATAATATAATTTTATAATTAATAATCGATATTATTTAATAATACTTTTAATTTAATTATATTATCAATAAAGAATTTTAATAATATATTAAAATTTATTAAAACTTTTTTAATTATTAATATTTTAATCTTTATATTACAAAATTAACTTTTTATATTAAAATTATTAACATTAATTATAATATTTCAAAAAATACTTTAAATATATTAATCTAATTTAATAACTTTTTTTTAAAAACATTATTAAAATTAATAAATATTATATTTGTTTTTATAAGCAATTAAATTATAAATAATTAGAATTTTGAAGATAATAATTAATCAAAATAATAAAAAAACTGTTTAACAAATTTTATTAAAGTTTAAAGTTTATTACTAAAATCTAATAATAATTAAAAATATATATATTCTTTAGTTTTAAATATTTTATATAATATATAATTAATATTATTAAATATATTAACAAATATATTAATATTCAATAACTTTATATTTATATTTTATTTAATACTTTTTTGTTTTTTATTTATTATAATATAATTTGTATCTATATTTATATAAATTATATATATTTATAAATATGTTTTTTTTTTGGTTTATTTAATAACTAAAAAATATATTGTTATATATAATTGAATTTATTATATATAAATAATATAAATATAATATATAATAATTAATTTTCTTTTATTTTAATTTATTTAAATATATATTAAAATATTTAATATTTTTATAACTTTTTTTTTAAATAATAGTATTTTGTATAAATTTAAAAGTAGAAAATTTTATTTATAATATATTTTTTATATAAAAAAGGATAACGTTTTAATATAATTTTTTAAAATATAGTAAAAACTCTAATAATTTTAAAAATTCTATTATTATTTTGTTATTTATAAGTTTTAAATAAAATATTATTTTAATTAAGTTTTATAATATTTTTAATTTGATATTTGTATCAAAAAGCTTATATATTATAGTTTTAGTATTTTTATTAAATAATAAAAACTTTGCAAAAGTTTTTTTTTTTGTTTTTTGTAAATAAAGTTATACTTTTTGTAAAATATATAATTAATTGGATTAGATTAGTTTGGGTTAGCTAAATATGTATTATGGTGGTAGTTTTAATAGTGGTTTAAATAGTGGTTCTAGTAATGGTTTAGGTGGTGGTTCTAATAGTGGTTTTGGTGGTGGAAATGGTTGTAATAGTTATAATGGTTATAGTGATGGGGGTTGTAGAGATTGTAAAGATTGTAGAAATAAATAATTAAAAATCGTATTATAATAAAAGATTTTTTTTATGTAAAATAAATATTATTTAAAATGAATGTTGTTGTTGTTCAAGAAAATAAAGTATTATATAATTATACTAGTAGCCTTATATTTTAAGTATAGCTTTATAAAAGATTCAATTGATACTTTAAGTATATAAAAATCTTTTCTAAATTTACTATATTACTACTTACTTTATTATTTCATTTCATTTATAGTTTTAAAAGTAATATATATTTTATTTATTGTTATTTACTTTTTTATTGGTTTTTTAATACTTTATATAATATTTGTATATATTTGCTTTATATTTATTTAAATAAAAATCTACTCTTCGTATTAATTTTATTTAAATAAAATATACGATCTGATTAATAAGTAAACTTGTAATAATAGTTTATAATTCTGTTTACATTTGAATATATATTAGTATATCATTTCAAACAAATATTTTGGAACTTTATTTTATTATTATACTTTTTCTATTATTATAATTATAAAAAACTTTTCTAGTTTTGTTGATTTATATAATGTACAAACTAATACTTAAAACTTATCACGGCGTAGGAAGGGTACTAGGTAACAAGATGATATTCTACAAGGAGAGTAAAAGGGTCCTAAAACAAAAGCCGATTATAAAGAAAAAAATACTTTAAACATCTACTTCGACTAAACTAATTAATTAGAAACAGATAGTAAATCTATAATAGTACTTTTCTTTTTGAAAAAACATTTATTTTAAACAATTTAGAATAGTTTTTTAAAACGGTTTTAAAAACTTTATATTTATACGAATTGTATTATTCTTTTTTTTAATAATCTTTACAGCGTATCTTTTTTTAGGATTAATTGTAATCGTTTTTTTTTTGGATAATATAGTATTTAAACTAAAAAGCCAGATTTTTTGGGGTATAATAAATAGTAATCTATAAATATTTTTTTATTCTTTTTTAAATTTAAGGCTAATTGTTATGTAGGTGTATAATATCTCTATTTGATTTAATAATAGCTTTTATTTTTATTATAGTTATTTAATACTTTTTTAAAAATTTATTTTTATATTAGTTCTTCTTTTTTGTTCTTTTGTTTTAAAATCCTATTTCTAATAGTTTTCAATTTAATATTGTTTATAGCTATTTGCAAAAGGAATTTCGTAAATTCATATACTAATATTAGTAAAAAATAATAAAATACCAGAAAAATGCAAACATTCTCCAATAACTTTATTAAATAAAATCGCGAATATACTTTTAATATTTTATAAAGCTTAATTTATTTATTGTTAAGTTTTTTTGTTTTTTTTTGTATTTTTATATTCTTTATATTAATATAAACTTTTTAGTCTGCAATATAACAAAGTGATTTAGTTTTATTTTTATTTGTATATTCCTTGTATATTGTTATTGCTTATTTTGCTAATACTTATAATAGCTTTAGAATACATTTTATTTTATTTGTTATTTTGTTTTCTTTGAAGAACTCCTTTTTTTGTATTAAAATTATATTCAATGAGTAAGGTTTTGTAGGCTCAACTCTAAAGCATAAATGAAACCTATAATTTGCAAAAAATAAAAAGCAACTTATTGTTTTAAAGATTATATTATTTAATATAAACTTTATAAATGAAAACTATTCTATTCAATTATTTTAATGATAATTCACAAATACTTTAAAGTATTATTTCAATATAGAATTGATATATTCTATTTGCTTATTTATTTGAAAATGAAATACTGAAAAATGCTTTAATACTATTCCCAATTATTCTAATAATTAAAACCAAAATCTTAAAACAAATTGAATGCTTTAATCTGAGATTATATTATTTGATAATTTATGAAATGTATAAATACAACTAATAAAAGCTGAGATTAGCTTTTCTGTAGTTAATATTTTTATATTAATGAAATGCTTTATTTTTGTTAATTTATATATTATTATTAGTATATGTTTAAATATTAAATCGCTATTTTTGTAATTAGGTAGTAGTGTAATGTAATTAATCGATATATTTGATTATACTTTAAAAGGAATTAATAGAGAATATAAATATCCTAATAGAGTTGTTTTTGATGATTTTGTTCTAGTATATAGTTTGTATATTTATATATATACATTTATTTTTTAATACATTTATAGCTACTAATAGTTTCAGAAAACCAAGTTGATAGTCTTTATACAACTTAAATAGCCTGCAAAGCCAAAAAAGTAAGTCTTATAAATGATTTATGCTTTTAGCTTATTATTCAAAGGAATCTATAGTTTATCCCTATAGTAAATTTTATTTTCTTGGATACTGCAATTTTGCATAACTATATATAATATTTTTTAATACTTTTTTAGCCATTTTTTTATATATAAATTTTATATTGCCTCAATTAAATCTTTTGCTATTTCTGATTTAGTATAAACATTTTTAATTATATTATTGATTAATTTGTTTTCTAATAATATTGTTTAGTTTGTTATTAATATAGATTTGCTAATAAGCTTTTAATATAAATCTTTATTAAACCTATTTACAAATAATATTATTCATTCCTGATTTTTTAGTTTTTTATTATTAAAGTTTGAAATACTTGGTTTATTTTAATTATAGCAATTTAAAACATCTAATTGAATTATTTTAAAACTTAAACAATATATTATTCAAAAGTTGTACTATAAAAAGAATTTAGATTATTAAATTTATCTTTAGTTCAAAACTTTTATTATTATAAAGTATTCTAAGTTTTTGTAATTAATTAATATTTTAAACTTTTATAAAATTCCTTAAAGTTTTGATCATTATTTCTCTATAGATTTAATAATAGCTAAAAGCTTTTTATTATAAATCTTATAATTATATTTCATTGTAAAATGCTTTATTGAAAAATATACTATTAAATAAAAAATATTGTTTTTGTTATATTGTAATAATACTCCTTTAAATATTTAATCTAATATATTAGTTTCTAAAACAATTTTCTTTGTATAATCAAAATATATTAATATAAAAACTATAATAAAAACATCCTTCAATTTTTTAAATATATCAATATATTCTTCTATTTATTATTAAGTTCTATCTTTTCATAATAAATCATTTAAAAGTTAGCAAATCTTAAAGAAATCTATAATAAATTTGTAATAAAAATTTGCAAATTTTAAAAAGTATTATAATTTTTTAATTGAAACTAATTTAATTTAAAAAGTTATAACTTTAATTTTAATCAAATTCATTTTTATACCATTTGTTATAATAATTAATCCCAAATATTTAATTGCAATAGTTTCGAATTTGTATTTGTTAATATTAATCTATAATCCTGTATTTTATAGTTTCTAAACTATATTATAAATATATTTATAATATTCATTTTTGTTTGCAAAATATATTAATATATTATTCAAATAAACTATATAATATTTGTTCAATTTATTAAATAAAGTATAATTAATATAATACTAAAAAGATATTGATATATTGTATAATTCAAAAAGTATTATTAAAGATTTAAATAATTTAAATCTAATAATAAATATTGTTTTCTATTTATCTTTTTTTGTAATTCGCAGATTATTAAAAACAATAATTATATTGAGTTTTATATAAATTTTTATATTATATAATACATTTAATATTTTTTAAATAATAAATAAAAGGTATTGATTTTTAATTGTAATATTATTTAAATTTTAATAATTCTAGTATATATAAACTTCGCTTTTTGGTTTTATTATTAACAAAAAGAATATTATACTTTGAGATTTCGATTTATAAATAAAACCTTTGAATAAGTTATTGTTAATCTATTTTTGTACAACTTCTAACTCTAATAATAATAAAAGTTTATTCTTAAAATATAGCGATTCCTTTTTAAGCTATAATTTGATTTTATAATCCCAAATATATTTTGGCAATAATATTTTTACTAATTATAATAAAAAAACTAGTAATTTATTATATAACTAGTTTAGAAATCTATCCCTAATATCAATATTACTTAATATTAGCTTTTTTTTAAAAAACTTTTCGATATTAAATTGTATAATTTGTTATAAATAAAAAAGCTAATAATAATTTTGCACAAAATTGTAATATAATTCCAGTATTTTGTTTAAAGCAATTTTCAAATCCTTATATTCAAAAAATATTTTTTTAAAATTGGATTTTATAAATATTGAAAATATAATTATTTAATATATTTGTTTTTATTGATTTTTTTTGAATACTTTATTAAACTTAATTTATAATACTTTTATAGCTTTAACATTAATTTATTAATAAAAAAAAACAAAACTGGCTTTTTATAACCAATAAATATCATTCAAATCAAATCTTTCGAAATTAAATTTGCTAGTAGAAATTAATATTAATAATAATAAAAATCGATTGTTATTTTTAACATATATTAAAAATTATACTTTTACAATTATTTATATTAATTTAAAATAAACCGATTTCTTGTTTAATATTATTTATATTTAATACTTGTATTTTTTTGTATATCGTTTTATTCTATAATAATTTGTATCTAATATTAAAAATTAGTTTATATATAAATTAACACTATTATTTTTTACAGATTTGTATTCTTTGTTTTCATTAATATCCTCAGCAAATAGCAATTAATAGTAAAATAAAATTCGTTTTAAACAACTTTTTAAAACAGTTTTAAAAACTTAAACTAAAATAATTAGTTTAGTTTTCAAAATCGTTTTGGTTTTTAAAATTATTAATACAAGAATGGGATTAGTTATATAAATTAGTAAACAATATTCAGTACAATATTAAAAACTAAAAGAAAAAATTATATCTTTTTAATTTATAAATAAATTATAACAACAAAACTAAAGTAGCCCGAATATCACTGAAATATTTAACAAAAGTTTTGTAACAAAGAAAAACCAAGTTTCCTAGTATACATTTATTGCTATATTTATCACAAAGTATTTTATAATAGTATCAGCGATATTGCCATTTGCTAAACGTAATTCATATTGTTGCTGTAGCGGAAACGTTTGAATCTTGTATTGTTGTATAATTTGAGCATCCGTTATCTATTAGACTAGTCACTTGGAAAGGAGAAGAGTGCGTTAAGAACATTGTAGTGTTAACAAATAAAGATTTGCTATCTATAGATTTAAACTACAAAAACTTATTACTATTTAATTCTTGTTTTATCTATTCTATATCCTTTAAAAACCTTTACAAATATCTTTTTATAAAGGTTAAACATTTTCTGAGTTTTGTAATATAAACTATAATACTATATTAAATACATTTTTATTTAATATAATAAATTCTTTTTTAATATAGCCTTGAAAATTGTTGAACTAATACAATTAATATAATTATTTTGGATTTTGAATTTAAAGATTCTGGAAATCATAGTTTTAAAAAACTTGAAAACTATTATATTCTTTATATTGAAATACTTGATTTTATTAATAACTTAAAGTATGATTTTGCAAAGATATATATCTGTTTCCTTTACTATTTTAGTAGTTGCTATAACTGATTAATCAAAGCATATAATTGTAAAGTTATTAGTTAAATATATTATTACTTTAAATAGCTTTCAAAACGTCCGCGGCTTTTTTAGCTTTGTATTATTAAACAAAGTGATCTGGTTTTTTATAATAATAATAAAATCTATGAATATGTTTTTACTTTTTTATATATTGTTTTTTAATATTAAAAATGTTTAAATCTATTAGTATATTTTCATTTTGTATTATTATAGAATTCTAATATTGTTGATAAAAGATATGTACAAACAATGTTTTAATGTTTTCGAAATAGTAATTATTTTCTCTAATATTTTAATTCTAAATTTAAAACTTGGTTCTCTAGCTATTGATATTGTTAAAAATATAAAAACTAATATTCTACTAAACTATTACTTATAGCTTATTTGTAACCTTCAATTTTATTATTTAAATTATATCTTTATTTGTTTTATAATATAATTTATTATAATATTTCAATTAAATATAAAATATAGGAAAAAATATTTTATTTATTATTTTAATAATATTGAATTTAATAAAAGCTTTTTATTCAATATTAATTAATATATAAAAGCTATTTAACTTATTTAAAAAATCATTAACAAAAGTAAACAAAAATTTATTTTTAAAAATATTTTGAATATCAAATAAATACTTTTTTTAAACTATACCTTTTATTAAAAAGATTATATAAAAAAACTTCTTTTGTTTTATAAAATATACTAAAAGCTTATTTTTTCAAACGATTTATAAGTTTTGCTTTTATTCTTAATATTTGTTTTATCTAATCATAATATTAATCTTCTTGTTTTTGAAAAGTTCAAGATTTTTAATATTTTGATATAGAATATAAAAATTGTTAAAAAATAATTAATTTTTTAGTAATTTTTTTAATTAATTTATTTCAATATGCAAAATATTAATAATAATATTCTAAATGTTTTGTACAATTAATAAATGCTTGTTTTTATTTATAAAGTAATAAATATTGTTATTGAATTATATTATTACTATATTAATAATTAATAAAATATAAACTAAATAATTTGTAAAATCAGAATCATCAGCATTAGAATTACTTTTAGTAGTAACTTATATAAATGATATAAAATCTCAAAGTTCAGATTTAGGGATTTAGTATAATTCATATACAATAAATTATTAATATTTAAAAACCTTTTTGATATAAATTCTTAATTCAGTATAATCGTCCGCAAATAGGGTTAAAAGCAAAATCAAGGTCAGATTTTCGTTAACTATAGTATTTGTTTTAAATGTATTCTTTGAATGTTTGATATACAGATACAAGGTAATGCTACAGTATAGAGTATATTTTTTTTTTCTAGTTAGATTTATAGAAAAGTATATTAAAGAATTGTTTTTTATTAAAGTTAGATTATGCTGTTTATAACGGAGCTTTTTGTAAAAGTAGAATATATTATTACAGTGTAAAAAAGGTATTAAATAATAAGATGATATTCTATAAGGAAAGTAAAAAGGTTTTAAGGCAAGGGCCGACTATAAGGAAGAAGATGCCTTAGGCATCTACTTCGGCTAAGCTAACTAACTAGGAACGGGTAGTGAACCCGTGACAAAACTTTTAAACTAGCTTTGCTATTATATTATTCTAAATATCAAGATTTACAATTAAACTATACAAAAAACTACAATCAAAATTTAGTTTAATAGCCAATACTATTATTTGTTTAGAAGTAAATAATAGTATAAATCTATTATATAATGAAATTGATGAATATTCTAAATATAAGAAGAACGTTTAAATTAATAATAATATATTTAATAATAATAATAATAATAATAACAATAATCCTTACAAAGCTAGCTCACTATTTATTAAAAGATTTAAATAAGTGATATAAACACTTCTATTTAGTATAATGGATATTGATATAGCTTTATATAGCTAAATATAAATAAATCGAGAATTAATAAATTTTATAAGTTTAGTATTTAATTACAAAATAGGAAAAAGAGCTCTACTAAAATTAAATCGAAAGTTATACAAGAAATATTACAAAAAACTTAATAAAAAGTTTACTAAGAAATACAAAAAAGTTTATAAAAAATTATATAAGAAGTTATAAAACTAAGGAAAACTAAATGTAATGTTACTAGTAGTTTAGGAAATATTAAGAATAATAATAATAATAATAATAATGATAATAATAATAATAATAATAATATTAAAATAAATAAAAAAAGAGATCAATTAAAATTTAAATATACAAAATCCATTAAAATTCTGAAAACAGCGAATAATTAAGAATAAAAAATCTAAAGAAAAGTTTTTATTAAATATATTAAAATAAAAGCTATTGCTATAAAAAAATTAGAATATTATAATAGATAACAATATATAATAGGATTTAATAAATAAAAAGATTTAGAACTAATACAATATATTTTTCCTAGATTGTTAATTTCTAATTATATATTCAAAGCAGTTTGTATAAAAACATTAAAAGATTATAAGAATTGAAAGTTTATAATTACAAAAGCAGTAAAGTTGTTTATATATAAATAAATAAAAAGAAATATAAAGAAATTACAACAATATATTAGTTTCTAAGCAATTATAAAAGCTTTATTAAATAATTATAAAAAGTATTAATTGTTAATATTATTTTAATTATTTAATTAAATTATTAAATGGGATAATATATTGCTTTTAAAAAAAGAGTTTTTTAAATATATATTTTTTTTTTTAGTTTTTATATAGATTAAATTAATCTAAAGTAAATACAATAATCAAAATTCTAGTAATAATTAAATTGATTTAACTTTTTGAATCTTATAAATAGCAAAAACTTTTTAAATATATTTAGGATTATTTCTTATTAATATATAATAACTTATATAAAAAAAAGAAATTTTGTGATTTATTTATAAAGAATTTTTTATTTTAAGAAATATTATTTCCAAATTGATAAAAACTATATATAGCAATTAATTTTAATAAAAATTTTAACAATATTAATAATAAAAACTTTTTCAATTAATATATATATAAAAAGTATTATAATATAATAAATAATTAATAAATAATTGATTGATTAATTAATTGATAAATTGTTTGTTTATTTGTTAAGTTTTTTATTGTTTTGCTATTAATATACTAGTACTTATATTTTGATATTTATAAATATATAATTTATTAGTTATTCAAAATAACATTGATTTAAATAAAAATTAATATTGTATATTGAATGAATATTAATATAAAAGATTTTGTTAATAAAAGTGATATTCAAAATAAAAGATAAAGGATAAAAGTAGAGAAGGGGACAAAGAACGAAAAGCAAAGGACGAAAGGCAAAAGACGAAAAGCAGAGAGCAAAAAGCAAAGGTAGAGGTAGAAGGTGGAGGGCAGAGGACGAAGATGAGGACGAAGGTGAGGACGAAGGACAAAGGACGAAGGGGGAGGGCGGAAGTGAGAACGAAGGTGAGGACAAAAGACAAAGAACAAAGGGGAAAAACGAAAGACAAAAATAAAAAGCAAAAAGTAAAAAAAAAAGTATCCTATTCGTTTTTCGGATAATAGTAATAGCTTTAAACTACCTACAACTATTATACAACAACTATACTTTTACTTTTCGTAAAATATCAACTTATTGAATTTAGCTTTACTAGCTACTACTGTATTATAATAAATAATAAATATTACTACTAAAACTAATAATATCTTAGTTATTTAATAATATATAAAATAAATAAAGATTTTAATATAGTTTTAATAAAATCTTGAAATAGTTTTAATATAATCTTAAATCAGTTTCAACATTATCTTAAAAGGATCTTAAAACAATTTTGATATTATAAACAATCTCAAAATATCTTAACTTTATTTTAAAATGTATTAAAACGTATTAAAACATATTAAAACTATCTTACAATAATCTAAAGATAATCTCAAGCTATAATATATCTAAAAATGATTTGAAAATAGGTTTGAAAAAGTTTTAATACTATTTTAAACCTTTTCAATTGCGCTAGTAAGTATTGTTTAATTAATAGCAAAAATCTTTTATAAATTAATATAAACAGTATGATTATTTTTAATATTTATTAATAGTTTATTATTAACAAAGTTATAGATTACATTTCAATTCTATTTTTTTTATTATATTATTTAATAAATAGGGATTTTAATGTTTAATATAATCTGTTTAAGTTTAGTATACAATCTATTTATAGAAATGTAGATTTTATTTGTTAATCTACAAACAACAAAATAAACTTTATTAGTATATTTAATAAACTTATTTACAAAACTAGATATGTTTTAGATTTAACTTTTTTTAATATTTTTTTTGTATATACTAATGTATGTGAGGATATATATTTGAAACTTACTAACTATAAAATATAAATTATTCAATAAAAACAAAACAATATTAAATTAATATTATTTCAAAGTTTTTAAAACTAAATTAAACAAGTTTCTAAACTTTATACATATAAATATAAAGCAATTACAAAACCCTTTAATTTTAGTTATAGAGAGCAATATAAAAGAATATATATAGAATTTTATAATTATAATCAATTTAGCAATACAAATTATCAGAAAATCTAATAAGGGGTAAAATTACCTTGCCTTTTGATAGATATTGATTTGCTAAAAAGCTTACAAAAAACATTTTTAAACTTATAAAACCTAAAATAGAGCTTTAAAAATGCCTAATAAAACTAAAGATTTTTAAAATATTATTTATAATACTAAATAGAATTATTGGAAGGGTATTATTAATAATATAAAAAACAACAAGAACTTTTATAAAGTTATTAATTAATGCAAATTAAACTTTAACCTTCAATTACTTCCTTTAAAAATTAATAATATTTTTATTAAAGATATTATAGAAAAAGTAAAAGCATTATGCTTGAAAGTATTGAATAAATTTAATACTATAAATAATTTAGTTTAGAACTTTTTAAAGTATTAATAAAGCTTTAATATTTTTATATAAATTTTTTTTGTTTTTTTGGAAAAAATAAAACAGAATATTATAAATGTTTTTAGTATTTCCCCAAATATCAATTAAATTATAATTAAACTTTTTAAAATATACTGAAATTTTATTAAATATATTTTATAAAGTATTTATACTTATTATTTAGCTTTTTTTATAAATTTACAAACTAATTGAAATTATTATAATATTTAAAATAGAAAAGAAAGATAAGTTTTTTATATATTTTTAAAAATTTATTATATTACTCTTCTACATTTTTAAAAGCTTAGAAAAAATAATAATTTATAGATTAGTTTAGATAACTTTTATTTATAATATATTTAACTTTTAATATAAAAAAGCTTTTTCTAAATATTAAATAATAAACTTAATAATTAACTTTATATATAATGTAAAAGCTATTTTAACCTAGAATCTTAAAGTTATTATAATTATTATAAACATTCAAAAAGTATTTGATACATTTTTCAAAAAACGCTTATTTAAAAAAATGATATAGTAAAGTTGGCTTTTAGCTTTTCTTAAATTTGTTGATTTTTTCTTTATTGAAAAACAAATACAAATTTGGTTGGAAAACTCAATAACCTTTAATTACAAAGTAGTTTATAGAACTCTATAAAGTTTGTTCTTGTTTTTTATACTTTATATACTTTATTTAATCAAGCTTATAGCCTAGAATATTAAACTATATTTCAAATACGTTAATAATTTATACCTTTATAAAGCGTTCCCTACTTTAAATTATAATATCAAATCCTTATCTACAAAGGTCAAGAATATCTTATATTGGGAATCTAAGAATAAGATAGTCTTTGCTTTTAAAAAGCTCAAAATAATTTATTTAACCAAAAAGAAAAACAGATATACTTTTATATACATTATCAACAAAAATCTAATAATTATATCGATTATTATTGTAAATAAGGTTGGAAAACAATTAGTATTTAAATAATTAAAAGTTTGGTTTAATTAAAAACTTATTTTTAAATATTATATTGCAAAAAAGGCTATTAAAGTTTATATAATAATATATTATATTAAGGGTTTAATCCAAACTATTAATAGCTTTCCTACCTTTGTTTTAAAAAAAGCTATAATAACTTATATTGTACCTTTTTTAATTTATAGAATAAAAGTATAGTATATTAAAAAGATAAAACTTTTTAGGTTGTTATAAACAAACTGTGAGATTATTATTAATGTTAAAATAAACTAATATATTATATTAATAAAAAGGATTTTTATATTAACTATTAAAAAAGTGTTTTTAATTTAAAGGATTACTTTTAATATTATATTTTTTAGGGATTTGAGTATACTTTTTAAAAAGACTATACTTAAAAAAGCTAAATTATATTTTGTTATAAGAATTCAAATAATAAATTTTGTTTACCCTTTGGTTTAATATATTACTCCCTTATTTATTATTAAAAAGCGAAGGATAAAAACTTCATAGATTATTAAAATTAAAATATAGTATTTAATATAAATCTTTTTTAATATACTAAGATCTATATTACACCTTCTATACTTTACAATAAACTACTAAACAAATTCTACAAAAAAATAAACAAAAAAATAATATTTACAATATTTAAATATTAATAGATTTCTTTACTCCCAAATAAAATCATTATCTTTCTAAACAAATCAAAACAATACAATAATAGTACAAAATCTATAAAATATAAGTATACTATTTATCAAAACAAAAAGCAAATAAGTTTTAATTTAAAAATTATCAATAATATTTTTTATATCTTTAATATAAAAGTTATAAAAGTTTAAAAAAGATTTTAATATATTATAAAAATGCTTAATAATATTTGGATTTAATACCTCTAACTTTATATTAATAGTATCTCAATTATATAATACTTAAAAAGTATTATATTAGATTTTTTTTAAAAAATGGTTTTTATTTATTAAAATATTATACAAATATACAATATTAAAATCCAATAAACTTTTAAATATATTGGAATCAAAAAAAACAAAGTAGTTGATAAACTAATGGATTACAATATTAAACAAATTTAAAATATTAATTTAATTTATAAATTTATTATTAACAAGATTAGATTTATTTTTAAAGAATTCTGTTTAATAGTTTAATAAAGCTAATAGTTTACTGGGAGTAGTGAACTTTTAATAAAATATTTATGCTAAAACTTAATATATAAAATTAAGCTTCCAACTAAATTTAATTTTTTTAGATATTATTTCGATTATATGAATTATATTTTCAAAACTCAAAAATACTATTTTTCAATATATTTTTCCGGGTTTTGAATTTATTATATCAAACAACTCGCTATTTAAATCTTTTTTCTATTAATTATAAAAAGAATAATAAACTTTAATTAAAATGAAGATATTTTTAAAAAAATTTATAGTTCTTAGTTTTTCAGAATTTATAAAATACTATATTCATAATAGATTTATATATTATTGAAATCCCAAAACTAAATGCGATTACAAGATTATATTAATTTCATTTAATTAGATGAGAAATTGTATTATAGATCCCTACTTTACTCTTATACAAAATATTAAAAATGGTATTGCTCCGTTTATCTATAATCTAAATAAAATAAACACTTTTAGCACTATTGTCGAACATTTCCCTTTGTAATTCCTTTAGGGTTGATCTCAGGGAAACAAACAAATATTCTTCAAGCTTATCTAGTAATCCAGAATTCAATAATTATTTTCATGTATACTAATAATTGAGGCTGGTTAGGCTTTAGAGTAGTTCAAATCAGTTGGATTTGCTGTCTCTTTAGTCGCCTAAGCTCCTGTATGGTCACATGTTCTCAGCGGTTCTGTAACATCTAAATCCTATAATTATATTCCTGACAATGGTTTAATTTTATAGTTATTGTATTACTTTAAAATTTATACTAAATAAAGTAACAATTCATAACGAGAATTACCATCTCATGAATCAAAGACGATCGACGCAATAAATTCATACCCTTTCACTGTCGCCCTCCAGCCCTCCGAATTCGGATCATTGCTCTGATCGCAAATGTGTGGTGCGCCCTCGATTAGAGCTAACTGGGCTGGGATGTTCTTCTCAAGCATAGCTTGGTAAATAACCTCGCTCTGCTCCCAGGGAATCAGATCGTCGACTGTACCGTAGATCAAGAACGTAGGCGTCCGATAATTGCCGCGGCGGATCTGTGCGAGCGAACTGGCAGCCACGATCGTATCCAGGCCTGGCTACAGCAGAGAGTTCCAGTCCTTGATTGCTGGCTGTTGCTGGCTCCTCTTCCAGCTGGGCAGCTCGCCAAGTATGATTGGAAGTGTCTGCGCCTTCCAGTTCATGTGCAGCACAATGCAGCACCGAAAGTCTATATAAATGCCTGGCTCAGAAAGAGGTTCCCACACGCGCACCGCATCGTAGTTGGTGATAAAGTGGTTTTGGACCCCATCAAGCACGTTGTACTCTTGGCCCTAGTCTTCAGCGCTGATGAACTGGATCGGACGTTTCCATCAATCGTCCTCGTAGTTTGTAGAACAGTAAAATGCGAGAACGGCCTCCGGCGGTTGCAGCCCTATTTAGGGCGCCGTCCAAGCGAGCGATATAGCGAGCTGGCCGCCCGACGACCATCCTACCACTACGACTTTTTCTCCGTCGACCTGTAAGCCTGACCAACAAGCGGCCACAATGCTCCGTAACTCATAACGAGCCCAGTAAAGGCCGTCCCGTATATCCACCATCGCTCCTTCAACTAAACTCACTTCTAAACAAAGTCGATAGTCCAAGCTAACTAATAGGAACCCCTTTTCGAGCAAAAGGTTTGTTTGAGCCGGTCGAACATCTTTCCTGGAGAAGAGAATATGGCTACCACCATGGATTATCAAAGCTGCAAGCAATTAGAAAGTGAGTAAGGAAAGTGAGTAGTGGTAGTCCAGAGCGTTTGCTTACCGATGGGAAGCTTCTTGCTGAAAAACAAGCCCTCAGGAGGGTAGTATATGTCCGCGTGGATTTCTTGCTCTCCTATCTTCTTATACACGACTATCTCTAAAGCGACATCCACACGCTTGATGGGCGATGACACACCATTCACCTGGGCTGGAGATACGCATGGAAAGGCCTTGATAACGCATACCGTCTTGGCCTCCAGCGTAGCACCATCTGAGCATAGAACTTGGCCGAATCCTGATGCCTTCAAAGCTCGCTCCCAATGCTTTTCGTCCGCCAGAGCGTGCAAGCGGCCGTCTTCAAATAACCACCATCCTTCAAATAGACCGACTACGATGTCGAGCCAGAACATATTCTTCGTGGTTTCCACCAACATTAGCGCTCCGTCTTCCCTGAGCATCTTGCGTAAGTAAAAGAGAGTTAGCACAAGATCCCTTGTTGCATGAACACAGTTTGTCGCGATAATGCAGTGGAAGGATTCCGCGTACTCCGCATCAACAGGTATCTCGAGGTCCAGGATTTGGAACGATATATTGTCGACGCCGGTGAACTTTTTCTTCGCGGCTGCCACAAACGAGGCTGAGATGTCTGTAAAGACGTACTCGAAAGGGATACCGTGACTCCTAAAATGATTAACAATATAACGGGTTGTACCACTAGTTCTAGCGTCAACCTTAAGGATGCAGAATTTCCCACTTCCATGGGAATTACTGAAGGTCTCTAGCAAAATATCGCCGAGAAGAATAGTGGCGGAGCGGAGTAGGGGCCAGAACTTGTACATCGTTTCCAATATCTGCTTTGTTTCCCTGTCACTAAAGACTACCTGTAAGCCATCTTTCTCGCCAGTCAAGCACTAGCCAACTGAGACCCCACTGACCTCACCAGCTTCAGGATGACGTCATGCTCAAGGTAAAGACCAAGAATTTTCTGATAGATGGATTCTGCAGGAGTTCCATCGATAGGAGAATCAGTTAAAACGAAGCCTTCGCTTCTTGATGAAATCAAATTCCCGTCTTCGAGCACTCGATGAAGTTATCGCATCAATTGTTTATGTTTGTATAAGGCCTTGACTTGTAGGATACGATCGCCAGGCCAGAGACTTGTCCAGTCGCATCCAAGTTTCGCGAAGGCCTCTATAACATAGGCTAACACGAGTCTGGCCTGGTGCGGATAAGCCTCAGCCAAGAAGCCGGCGGCTTTGGTTCTTTCGGCAATGTCGTCATATCCAAGCCTTATCTTATTGAAATCGCTGAACGCTGAAGCAATAACAGGTCGGTCGACTCTTTCTGGAATGGTTTTCGAAGAAACCTTGATCTCCTCCATAAAACTTGAATCAATGCCATTAAATCCACCCGGAGATAGTGCTGCACCCAAGTCGCCATCTTCGCTATTCAATCCAAAGCTTTCGTTGACATAGTCTACAAGAGCGTTGATCGTACGAAACAATAGAAAGCTCGTCAGATCAATATTCAGGTCAAAGGTCGTTCGAATATCGTTCAAAACCTCAGTCGCCATAAGCGAATCGATTCCGAAGTCTTCCAAGGTAGATTCGCCTTTGATCTCGTCAACCAGATAGTCCATAACGTCGGATAAGATTTTAAAAACCTTGGCCCGCTTACCTAAGGATCTCTTTGTCAGAGGTTCTGATCGAATCGGAGGTGGGTTTTCAATAACTCGAGTCGCTGGCTTCTGTGCTTCTGCGCGTGAGAAGGTCGCATTGGTAGGATGGTTGGCATCTTTCAGGATCTGCGCAAGGATATCTTTCCGCATTTTCATGAAGCGGCAACCGAAGACCGCCATAACCATTCTCTTACTCTCGGCCTCGAATACGTAGATATCGGATAAGGTGTCACTGTCATCGTCCTCGCTCTGAGTAGCGTAGACGATCCACTCTTTGGCATTGGGATTGAAGCTTCCGCCAATTTCAGCGTGCTCGATGTGTATGCAAAGGAAAATATCATCAAGGCTTAGGTTATTGAAATAATTTACCAAGAACCCTGAAAGCTGCATGAAACTATCAATCATGAAAGTATCACAAAGACGCTGGTCCGTGGCCGCTATATCCGGAGACATCATAACCTTTCCCGCGGCTTCATATTTCAGGCAGGCTATTTCCTTGACGCCTTAGTAACATTCGCCATAGTTGACTATACTGTCAAAAGCACAATAGAGATGCTTTCCCTGCATCTTTTCCGAGCATGGGTGATCAAAAACTTCTCGATATCGGCGATGGCCTGTCAAAGACTCAAATCGCTTGAACTCCCGGGCTGCTTGTGTGTCACCACGCATCTTAAGATAGACTTTGCCTGTTGATTGCTTGGAAGAATCTGTGACCTCGCGCGCGCTATTCTTAGTAGTAATAGTGAATGACCATGAAGGATATATATCTTCCAGGCGCTTCAGCGTCAATGTGATCTCAGTAGAGCAATAGCGACCAATGGGATAATTCATGGCCAAATCCTTCACGATGAGCATATATTCTTCTGTGTCGGTACGATTCTGAAGGTATAAAGCTGCGCGTACTATGATCTCGAAAAACAAAGCCGCTGGAACAAGCGTCTCGCCAGCTATAACATGGCCACCGACTAGAGTCTGGAAGCGATCGGATCGGGGATCAACTTGAAACAATGCCTCCTTCTTGGATTTATCCTTGAACTGCTGGAAGGAAATAAGTTCATATATCTTTTCTATTTTTTTGTCTTGCTCAAATTCTCTCTCGGGAGCTTTTCGCACATACAGAAGCCAGTGTCTGGTTTTCTCAAATTGATACGCTGGCAAGCTTAGGTGCTCGTACTCTAGCTTTTGGCTTCTGTGAAATGGCCAATATTGAACTGCATATCCATGTTTCCAGAGCTCAATAGTTGCATCGGTAAAAGAGTCTTGCGCATTAGAAGACGAAAGCTGCGGGGATAAAAAGGCGTGTCCTTGCGTATTTACTAGTAAATCTTTGACAAGTTGGATCACCGAAGACCCCCGGCCACTCTCAATCCAAGTGATCTTAGAGAAACGCTTCGTGAGCCTCTCTACTGCTTGTTGGAAGAATACTGAGCGCCTAGTACACTGTGCAATAATCTCAAAGTCGGGCTTAGTAATGCCGCCAACTTCATCGCATATCTCGAGGTGTAGCGTAGGACGCTTCCATTCCAATTGTTTGGCCACTTTTGTGAGACAAGCTAGTATAGGCTTGGCGAAGCTCGAGTGGAAACCATGCGTGACTCGAAGCCTCTTGGTGCAGACTGAGCCACAAAGAGACGGGTTTTCAGAGACGTGTTGTTCTAGGGAGTTGACAGATTCAGAAAAGCCCACTACTACGTAGTTTCTGGGGCCATTATAGCATGCAATTTCGGCGTAGAAGCTACTGTGCTGAGTCTTGAGGGACTGGAGAACTTGGTCCACGGTACCACAATCTGTCTGCATAGATAACATAGCTCCTCGCTCGCTGCCCTAGTATTTTTGTATTAGAAACGCTCTTTCCATTATCAATATCAACATATCGGCAAGCGAGAGGTAGCCTGATATACAAAGCGCAGTCAATTGGCCAAAGCTATGCCCAACTACTCCATCAATACAAAGCCCAGAGTCTATCCATGCCTTAGCGGAAGCATATTGCACGGCGAAAAGGGCCGAGTGCAAAATTGTCAGGTTGTCTATCGGCTCCAATTTGAAGATGGCTGGGTAAATGCTTTCCAATCCTCTTGACACTATTATATCATTGCAAAGGTCGATGTGGGTGCGGAAAACTTTTGAGGTGTCGAAAATTTCTTGACACAGTCCAACATAGTCGCTTTTCTGACCTCCGAAAACCAGGATCACTGGTTTAGGATTATCAACTGTGTCAATGCCTAAACCGGAGGACCCGGCTTCTAGCTTGGACTCAAGATCCTGGATACTTGATACTGACTTAGAAAAAATGGATGATAGTTTGTGGTTTGTTCGATCAGCAAGATTAAATGTTAGCGTCGCTAGAAGGTTGGAAGTCCTATCTTTAACTTCCTTCACCCAATCGAGAAGCTTTTTGCTATACATGGAGAGACTGTTGGGGGAGCCGGCAGAGAAAATGAATGAATACCTCTTAAAGTATAAAGGTACCACTGTAGTAGTCAAAGGCAGCTTCTCGCGCAGTATAAGTGCCGAATTGCTTCCAGCCACACCGTAGCTATTGACACATACTAAACGGACAGGAGGGTTCCAGGGCATAACACTTGTTGGTATCGCTATTCGATCCTGGTCCAGAAAAGGGATTTGAGGATTCAATTCTTTGTAGCTGGCCTGCCTAGGTATCTTTCCATGCTTCATCATGAGAAGAACCTTGATCAGGCCTAAAACACCAGCAGCGGCCTCCGTATAGCCAATATTCCCCTTTATAAAAGCGAAGTAGAGATTTGAATCTCTTTGAGGTTCACTATATGCACCGCAAATACTACTAACCTCGACCAGATCATCAACACAAATTCCAATTCCGTGAGCCTTAACGTATATAATAAACTCTGATCTCACATTTCCCATTTTCATTACTTTGTTATAAAGATTGATCTGCGAATCTGTATAAGGTACCATGATATAGCTGAAGTTATGGTTTTGATTTGCTACAGAACCAACAATTATATCAAGGATATTATCCTTGTCTGTTACTGCCTCAGAAAGTCGCTTAAGAATAACTACTCCAATTTCTTCTTTTCGATAATAACTATCAACACTAGTATCAAATGGTTTACACTGCCTAGTCGAACTGAGAAAGCTTTCTGATTACAGGTTCTGATAATCACCAAGGTTCGATATAATATTGGTATTATTAGCAACAGCTCAAATACACTCACCTAATTAAATAACTCGGCAAACTGTATTGATAGTTATAAAAAACAATGAATAAACAATATTAATAATAAATAATAAATTTATTCACTCGAAATAATAATTTATAAAACCGCTTCAAAAAGCCTATTCAATCCTAATAATATATATATTAGAAAAATAATATATAAGATTTTTGTAATAACTATTTATAATTATTTTAATATAATATCTATAATTATTTGTTTTAAAAATAAACAAAAAGCCAAAGTAATTAAATGATTCTAATACTTTGTAAACGATTTAAAATAAAACTCTTTACTATGAATCCTAGACTATAATCTTCTAAAAGGATTTCTTGAAAAAGTAGTAATCAAAAGCTATTGAATTTCGAAACTAATTACCTTATTAATTTATATCTATATAATTCTCAATTTAGAATAACTAAAATCGTTTAACATCTATACATTTCACTATAGATTTCCTTTAAACTAATATCTCTTAAAGCTTATTAATTGAATTTATATTAAAAAATCTATTTGATATACTAATAATAGTAATTAAATAAGAAAGCAAATTATTTAAAGAATTAAATTTATTTAAAAAGCTAATAAAAGATATAATATTATTAATATCTATTATAGCTACATTTTTCTAATCTTTTATAATAAAAACTTACAAAATTTGAATTTAAATAAAATAAAGTTAATTGTAGAAACTAAAAAACATTATTAAATATATTTATTATTTGTTAAAAAATAAAACGGGTTTTTATTTGTTTTTTAACAAAATAAGAAAAAGCAAAAAAAAACAATATACTAAAGTATTATTAAAACGCTTTATAATGTTTAAATAAATTATTTATAAACTTTTAAAAATATAAGAGACTTTATAATAGTTGATTTTTCTATTTGATATTAATAACCTTATATATTACTATTCTATATATTAATATTTTAACTAATATATTAAATTTAAATTCGCTTAATATTACAAATACTAGTTAAAATTGTTTTTAATAGAAATTTATTATTTAAACTATTAATATATACAATAATAATATTCGAAATTATTATTATATATTCTATACTCAAGTTAATATCGTAGCATTTTAATTGCTTTTTATAAGATTAATATAAGATAATCAAGTAACAGCCGGTGCCCCTCATTCGCTTGCTTTGTAAGCATAAAGCGATTAGAGGAGTAAATTAACTATACTAAAGTTTATAAATTAGCCCTACTTTTAATTTAATCGTTATAATTTTCGACGTAGCGATATAACTTTTATTATAGTAACCTTTTATAAAGGTTTATATATTAGAAAAGTAATATTTACAATATAAACTTAAAGCTTATAAAAGATTTAAATATAATTAAAATAATTAAAATTGATTTTAAATATTATACATCTTACTTATTACATACTCTTCGAAAATGAATTATATATTGTTATTTAAAAGTATTGTCGGGAATTGCATAACCGTATAGGACAGATTAGATTAATACTAACTATACGGCGCTAGCGCCTCGGTAATAATTTATATAGGTTTTCAAATCTTTTATATATTAGCTTTTTTTAAGTAATAAATATTATATAAAGTTATATAATACTATTTATTAATCTTTATTACTTTAATAATTTCAATACTAATTAATAATATTACAAATTAAAAGCTTAAAACTATTTTTAATTGTATTATGCTTTAAAGATAGTTTAAAGATTTGGTTAAGATTTTATTTGAAAAAATATAAGCTTTTGTATATAGTTATTATAACTAGTATTTATTTTTGTATACTAAAAGAATTATAAAAAGTTTGTATGTAGTTATTGTAATTAGTACTTATTTTTGTATTTTTATTATATTTATTATATATTTTACTTAAGTTTAATAAAAACTATTTCTTTATTATATAAAGCATTTTATATTTTGTACAAAATTTACTACAAAACTTTTCAACTTTTAAAAAATTAAAGAATTTGATAATATTTACAAAACCCTGCAAAATTTTGCAAAAAACTTTATAAAATTTTGCCTATTTTAATAAATCCCTATAAATATTATAATATAAATCTTTTATTATAAGATTTTAATTAATAATTTCTTTATTTTATATATTTTAATAAACATTTTATAATAGTATATAAAAAGCAAAAAGCCCTAAAATATTAATATTTAATATATTTCAATATTTAATTAATTTAAACTAGTTAAGTAGTAATAGCTATAATTAATAAAAAATAAAAAAAATAAGATTTTTTAGTGTTAAATAATATACTAGTATTAAGCAATTTTGATCTATATTATTAATGTAATTGATAGTTGGATTTTTAATAATAAAAAACAATATATATAATATATTCAAAATAAAGTATATAAAAAACATTAATAAAGGAATATACAACAAAATGTATATTAAAAGATTTTGTAAATATAAAATTTATTAATACAAAAAAAATAACTTATATAACTATAAACTATAGGCAAATTTTGTTGAATTATTCTTAAACTTTTTATTTAACACTTTTATAATAGTTGGTATATCTTTATTATATAAATTATACAATAAACTTTATTTATATAATATATATATAAAAAAAGATATTAAAAGAATAATAAAACTAATAAATATTACTTTATTTAATATAAAATAAAATATTAAGAAATATTAACCGTAAACAAATAAACAAATCCAAAAAGCTATAAAAAACCAAAATTTCAAGTTTAAATTTCTTAATATATTTAAAAAAATAAATTTTATTTAAACTAATAAAAAATAAAATAAAATAATAAATACAAAAGTATTATCCTAAAAGAATATAAACTTAATTTATTTACAATACAAATATTAATACTTTTCAAAATATTTTTAAAAAGTATTATACAATAATAATAATAATTTTAAAAATACTTTAAAAAAGTTCTATTCAACTTTTCCCCAAGAATTATAAAACCGTTTTATTTTATATAATAAATAGAAGGATAATAAATTAATTTAAAAAAGTTTTATTGTTAAATACAATATTAATAAAAACTATAATAAAAATTATAAAATAACTAAAAGTATTAATAAAATAATACTTTCAAAAATTTAATTAGAATTATTAAAAATAACGAAAATGTTTTCAATAATCTAATTGGAATTATCAAAAATAGCGAAAATATTTCTAATAATTTGGTTAAAATTGATTTTAACAATTTTAATAACAATTTTGATAATAATAATAATTTCAATAGTAACAATTATAAAAATAGTAATTGAGAATAATTATATTAAAATAATAACAATTATAGCTATAAATATTACATATTATAAATATATATATTATACATTAGTATAATGGGATAGAATATAGTTAATTTTATAAAGATTTATAAGAAAAACAATAAATATTTTAATTAAAATAATAATTTTGATTATAAGTTTCTTGTTTTTAAGGATAATTATTACAGGATTAATATAGAAACTTAGAATTATATTAAAGTCTTTCTAATTATATTAACCAATATTATATTTAATTTTTATTATTTGAATTTAAAAAACCTATTAAATACTTTAAATAGTTTATATAATATAATAATTATAATATTTAAAAAAAATAAATATTATTAAAATATATTATGAAAGTAGAAAATAGTTATATTAAAAAATATAATAATTAAAAACAAAAGAAAATTAATAACTAATTGCTTTTAAATTATAATTATGAAATTTCACTACTTATAAAAAGAATTTCTATACAATTTTTATAATAGCAATTTTTTGTATTAAAAACTTATTAATATATGCTAATTTATTAAAACATATTTTATTACTTATTATAAACTAGTTAAAAATATAATAAAATTTTTAAAAGATTTATAATTTTTGATTTTAATATAGAAAAAAGCTAATTTTAAAAAAGTTCAGGGTACTTTTTTAATTAATCAGAAATATTGAACAAATTAAAATAATAACAAACAAAACTATCAATAACAATATTTATTTGTAAAAAACAACAAAAAATACTTTGTTTATAAAAAAATAAATTATTAATCAAATAAATATAATAATAAAAAACAAAACAAATCTAAAAAAAAATATAAAAAAAATATAGTAGGATTTAACAAAGTTTTAAAAAAACTTTTAATTAATATTTTCAAAAATATAAAAGAATTTTATTAAACAAATTAATTAGTAATAATAAGGATAATATAAATATTAATAAAAAGATTAAAGTATTCTTTAAATAATATAATTCTAAAAATAAAGAATTAAAAATTAACTAATATATTATTTTATATAGTTTAATTAATAATTAAAAAATTGTAAAAGATTTATATAATAAAACATTTTTGTATATTATAATAAACAAAAGGAATAAAGTTTTTATTAACTATTATAATAATAAAAAGTTTTATAGTATAATAATTAATAGTAATATAATAATATATTTTATTATAAGATATAAATAATTTTTAGTATACAAAAACGTAACTAATAATAATATTAAAATTAATAAATTTAGAATAAATATTATTTAAATAATATTTAGTATTAGATTTATATTATCAATAAACTTAATTTAGATTTAATTACTTTTTAAATAAATTGAATTTTATATTGTTAAAGTAGATATACTATTTCTTTTATTATTAATAAATATAAATAAACTTAGGATTTATTTTAATAATTTCAATAATACACTTATCTCAAAAACTACCCAATACTCAGTAATTTATAAATTTGAATATAGGTTTTTACTTTAAAAAATTAACATTTAACATTTTATACAAAAATAAATTGATTTAAATAAATACTATTTAATAAAAGTAAAACTATAGTAATTGTATTAATAATTTAATTATTTGTTTGCCTATAAATCTTATTATATTTTTTAATAAACAAAATATAACAATATTATATAAAAAGATTTTAAAAATCTCATTAAATTTTGCGAATTTTGTTAAAAGTATAAAAGATTGCCTAAAAAATTCAAATTTAATTTACAAAATAATATCAATTTCAATTATTTTATGATTATTAATATAATATATATCAATAATAAATTTATTTTTTATATAATTAATAAGGGTATTAAATTTCAAATAGTTTAATAGTTTAAAAATATCTCTACAAAATATATATAAAAAAAATTGAAGATATATTGAATAAATATTTATATAAAACTTTTGGATTATATTATATATAATAAAAAAAAGAATTTTGTAAATAAAGAATTTATACAATATATTAACTTTATAACTATTAATATAAAAGTAATACTTATAAAAGTATATTAATCTATTAAAATAGTTAAGCAATACTATTATATTCTCTAATATATATATAATATCATTAACAAAAAAATAAATAGTTTAAATTTTATAAAAGAAATGAAACTTTAAATAATTATAAAAACTATAAACGATTTAGTTAGTTTAAATAAACTTATACCGATTTTATTAGTATTCAGAATATATATTTGAATAAATAAAACAAATTTATTTGTAGTATTAATTAAATAATAATTTATAATTATTAAAAAAACTATAAATAAAATTAATAAAATTAAAATAAAAAAATAAATTTTTAATATATTAATACAATAAAATAATCCAAATACTATTTCTATATACAATTTGCTTTTTAATTTAAATATTTTAATATAGCAAAAAATCAATAATTGTATTAATAAATAAATTAGTTTATTTAAATTAATCAATATTAATAATAAAATTAACAAAATTTAACTATTAAATAACTTAACAAATTTTTGTTTAATAATAATTAAACTATTTCTAATAATTTTGCTAATTTAAGGAAATATTTTATTAGTTTAAAAAATAATTCCAAAAGTGGTAGTTTTACCTATATCAATAACTTTATTAGTATTAAATTTTTGTATTAAAATATTATATATAAAAACATTTAATATATTTATTATACTTAATATATTTATTCTATTTATAGTAATAGTTTTTAAATCTAAGTAGAGATACTATTTATATAACAATATAAGAAATATATAGATGTTATTTAATATTACTATTTATTTTTAAATAAAACAATAATTATATTATATTAGTATTAAAAGAAATATTGAATATAATAAAATGTTTGTATTAATTCTGTAATTGTATATAGTTATTTTGTTAATTTATATAAAATCAAAATACAAAGAAATTAATAGTTTAATAAAAAATAGTATATTTAAGATTATTAAAAAGAAAAATGTATTAATGGGTATTAGAATATTTAATTTATAATTTGTTAATAAAATTAAGAATTAGGGTACTAAAAAAGCTTTTTTCAAATTCAAACTAATTATATAAACATTTAAAAATAAAAATAAAAAAATAATTTTTATATAATTATTTATAATTCAAAAAGTTAGTTAACGAATTATATTAATGTTAATAGCAGTATTAAAAACTTAAAACAAAAATATAAATTTGCTAGTTAGGGATATTAAATAAATATATATTTAATTAAATTTGGATTTGATAAAATTATTTTATATTTGTTTATTATAGAAAATAAATATATTAAAAGATTATATTTTTTATATTATTTAGCCTTTATATGGAGTATTAAAGATTGGAAACTATTAGTTTAGTATATATTATAGGTATTATATTAATATTTTTAAAATAGTTTAATTTATATATAATCTATATTTATTATATACAATTAAAAGCAATAACATATTCAATATTATTGGTTTATAAATAAATAATATATTTATTATAGTTAATAAGGTATTTGCTAATAGAAAGTAAAAAGAATTCAAAAAAGCAAAATTCTTGGTTAAGGATTAAAAAGTTTTGATATTAAAGATATTTATTAAATTTAATGATAAATTGATTATTATAAAGAATAGTATTATTTATTTTAATTAAAAAAATCAATATTATAATATAAAACTTATAGATATATTTAAAATTTAAAAAAAACTTTGAAAAGCGGTAACTTTAAAAAACTAATATATTGTTTAATATGTTAAAGGTGTATATATAGCAACAATGTATTAATTAAAAGTATCTTTCGATTTTTTGTATATTGTTTAGATTACAAATCCTAGAAAAAAAAATGTTAAATTTCTTAATAAACGAATATAGTGGTAAATGGATAATTTTATAAAAGGTATTAAGTTTATTCTATTTGATATAAAGTTATTCAAATTAGTTATATTTACAAATGCTTTTTTTGCTAATAACTATAATTTATTTTTTCAAATTGAATATGTTATAGTTCTTATAAACAAATATAATAATGCTAATATTAGTTATTGGTTATTTATTAAATGTAAAAAGATTATAAAGAGTATACTTATATTAAAGTTTTACAATATAACTTTCAATTTTGATATTAATATAGCAATTAAGGGTATAGTTAACAATATCTTCTTAAAACTCAATATTTTATTAATTATTTGTACCAACTTTAAATCATTTTATAATTATTTTATAAAACTAGGTATAACTTATAAAAAGAGATTAATAATCGATATAATAGTTTTATAACAATTATATGAAAAACAAAAAATTATAGAAATTAAATAGATTAATAAAGAATCTAATTTAGTTAATACTATAACTAAATTTAAAGCTTGTTAAACTTTTAAAAATTTAATTGATAATAATTTTATCAAAATCAAAGTTACAAAATAAATCGATAAAGAATAAGAGATGTATGGGATATATATAAAAAAAAAAGTAAAAAGAAATAAAAAAAAATATAGAAATAATAATAACAACTTTTATAATAATAATAAAAACAATTTTATTTAATTTTAAAAAGTTGTTAATATTAAGAATTATATAACCGTATAAAATAAATTAGATTAGTATTAATTATATAGTATTAACACTTTGGTAATAATTTATATAGATTTTCAAATCCTTTATATACTAGCTTTTTTTAAACAATAAATATTATATAAAGTTATATAATACTATTTGTTAATTTTCACCACCCCGATGATTCCAACAAGTATGAAATAAGTTTAAATTAAGTCTTTATATAAACATTTATAGTAGATTGCAATCTAAGTTTTGTAAGAAAACAAGGAAACCTCTAAATCGGCCTGTGTTTATACATTCGATATGTATATTAGGTAAGTTGAAATGTACAGCCGCGGCGCGACTGCAAACCCTAGAATAGGGTTGGGCATATATAATTATTAAATCAAAGTATAATGGTTAACAGATTATAGTATATAATAATGGTCAAATTTGATTATAAGCATACGTAATAGGGCACTAGTACTAATCTAGTATAGTAGTAGTTCGCTTAGTACTGATGACTAATCTAAATCAATCACATAACCATTTTGGGTTTTTTTTAGTAAATTTAAACTAGTAAAACTTTTTTACTACTTATTTAAAAACATTTCCGAGTTAGCTCCACTTTTATTCATTGTAGCTATTTTATTAGTTAGAAAAAAAGGAGTACAGTTCTTGGCATAATATTTTATCATGCTCAAATGTCGTTATATTATAAAATTATATAATTATACCCCAAATTATATAATCTGCTTAACCCTACTCTAGAATCCAAAAAGCGGGGCTTTAAGGATTTGTATTCTTCTGCCTATCTAAGAGTGCGTTCGGATCGATTTTTTATATATTTGATAAATATTTCAAATAGTAAGGATATTGAAAATATTAACTTTAATATATATTTGTATATATTTGTATATATTTAAATTAAAGCTAATATATTGAAGATAATATGTTAAAATGATAGGGGTATTTAAAAATATTTGCCAAAAGCTGATCAAAATTGCTATTGGCTATTATATAGGAAAAGTTCAAATATTTGTCACTTTAATATATTTGGCTTAATATTTTATAATATTTTATTAGGCTTAATATCACATTCGGATCGAAATATTTCAGCTACATATTAGGCTTAATATATATTGAGTTTAATATTGCGTTCGGTAAACATCATATTAGCTCTAATATCTCTAATATATTAAGCGTAATGTGAAAAAAAAGTCGATCCGAACGCACCCTAAAAGGCTAAACTAATACTAATATTGAAACAAGTAAATAAGCCTTTTTGATCAATATTATAATCTATTTGTATAAGTATTTCATAAATCCAATATAACTTGTAACTTTATAGTAATCGATACATAATAAATCTTTAATTGAATTAAATATTTCTTAATAGAAAGGCTTTCTTTGACAACCATTGCACCATTTCGTGAACGTAAAATTCATTCCTTGAATCATATATGTGACTCGCCATGCCTTATACCAAGAGAGGCTACTCAGCAACTACATCATTATCGTCGTAGTGCCGGTAGACGCCCCAGTCCTGATACTTCTGTCTTCTGTCGCTGGCAAGGTACCCTGCAATATTCGGCCGAGCCTTGACGTCTTCGTATAACTTGAATACCTTATCATATTTGCCGGCTTCTCTGGCTTGCTTCATTGCCTTAGGGAAAGCATAATGGGTGCCATCGAGGGTCTATGGCAGTTGATCAGTCAGGTCAAAGGATTCACCAGTCATATAGTATACAAGGAGGGATCTCAAGACAGGGGCCACTATTAGAAGAGGTAGAACAGAACGTACCTGAAACAAAACCAAGTCGGCGTATGTAAATGTGTCTCCCAACAACCATGGGCCTGGTCCACGCTCCTCGTTCTCCAACACCCTCTGCCAGTACGCAAGGACTTTAGGGAGGCGGTTTTGGACCCATTCCTTGCTGCGTCTTTTGCTCTCCTCCTTCTGGTCTTCCCAGGGTAGCATTGTGGCGATAGGATGGTGTGTATCGTGAACTTCATTGCTAAGAAGGTCGAGCGCTGTAAGGGCAAGGGCATTTACTCTGTACAAGTCGTTCTCGCGCGATCCGGCAAGTCCAAGCTTGGGACCAAGGTATAGGAGAATATTGGGGGTTTGAGAGATAACGAGGTCGCCGTGCTTGAAGAGAGGCGGGG